>VZQC01005174.1:0-28137 GCA_009823505.1 Rhizomys pruinosus | reverse complement strand
AACCTGCAGAATTATACGATAGTAAATATGTGCCACTACTCAGCTTATAACACTTGGTTACAATGGATCGCTGCAGTGTAGCACATATTAACAAAAGGACTAGTGGAAGAAATTCTGGTCACGAAAAGCTCTGCCCTGAGTCAGCTGGTCCCATAAGACTTTCCTCCACACAGGATGCTGTAACTTTCTAAGGTGTCTCCTAAGCTTGCTGAGGTGTCACTGAGGTGTCATCTTATGCCAAACATGTGACTGTTTCCCTTTTAGATATAGAGTTTCTGAAGAACTAGAAAACCAAGGTCCTCTGTCATCCAACATCCAAGTGTCAAAGTGCTGGGTCACATCAGGGCAGACCTGGCCTTACCCTCAATCCTTTTGTTTTGATCGTATAACAATGGGAGTTTAGCAAACCCAGCAAGCTATGGAATTGATAAAGTCAAGAAATGTGAATTCTAGGTTAATTTATGCACAGGTGCCTCCAGTTCCAAAACATCCCAGCTCCGTGCTCTCAGAGGAGCTCCCGGGCGACCACTGCCTCTTCTTTCACTGTTTTCCATTCAAAGTGTTCTGTTGTTTTCACCTTGGAAAAAGCCATTAGGAGGTTTTCCAGACCTAGTACCCTAGGAAAATACTGCATGGAGATGCCAGACCATAGGAGTCTTTCAGCAAAGTTCTGAATTTTTGGAAGCTAAAGACAAAGAGCACATAAGCAAACTCTAGTCTTCTAGCTCAAATCATGATGAAGTAAAAATATTCCAATAAAGTGAAAAGCTGGGGAATTCCATTCTGCCCTTTTTGGAAAATTAGTAAAAAGAAGCCAGAGAATGAATTACAAAAAGTGTTTGTGTTTCATTAATCTCTCAAGTGGACAATATACCCTATTGTATAAGGTCCCTTGAGATGGATGTTAGTCTGATTTGATCCCAACAGAAAATAATAAACTGTTCAATGAAGAGGGGAAAAAAGTCTTATAGGCAATGCTGAGCCTAGTTTGTTTGTTTGTTTGTTTGTTTGTTTGTTTGTTTTGTCTTTTTGAGACAGGGTCTCCCTGTAGTTCCAACTGTCCTGGAACTCACTATGTAGAACAGGCTGAACTTGAACTCACAGAGATCTGCCTGCCTCTGTCTCCCAAGTGCTGGGATTAAAGGCATGTGCCACCACGTCTGGCTTGAGCCTAGTTTGGGGGTAACAATTTTTACATCTTAGGATCACACAACTACAAGATAACTTGATTTTCTACTGTGATTATAAAATGTTTAGTTTCCAAAAACTTAATCTTGAGGCAGTGCTGCCACACTGGTGGAAGTTCCAGCTTAGATGGTCTCTTTCTGGCATAAAATAAAAAGAGTTGAATTTTTCTTTTTTATTGAGGTTTTGTGTATTTTATATAAGGTTTCTTAATCAAATTTAGACCCACTCCCCCTCCCTGCCCCCCACCCCACCAGAGCTCAATCATTCTGCCATATGTGCCTTTCAACTTTTTCACAGTTTTTCTTTTTTGAATTTTTTGGGAGGGAGATGCAGAAGTTTTTACTGTTTTGAGCAGAAGTTACTGTTTTTGGGCAGAAGTTTAATATTTTAGTCAGTTCTTTACGCAGTCGTTGTTGGTAGTGTTGTGGATGATGTTGTTTTTTCCAATGTGTATCACTCCACTATATGGCTACATACATGGCACACATATGACCAAAATTATGATGTCTGAATAAAAACTATAGGTCAATTCCAAAACACGTTCGGAGGATACTCACATTTTGACAGTAGAGTTGCTTCAGTTAAAGAAAAATATACTTTAGATTCTACTATTATGTATTTTGTATCAGTTTCAGTAGATAGTCTAATCATAGGTGTGTATGATTTACTAAAATGGAATGGGAAAAGGGGTATGCTATTGTACAGTTTGCCTTTATTAAAGGTGTATCTGGTGCCAGGATTCACAATGCAGGCAACAAAACATTATTTTTTCCTGGGACTGTGTTACTTCACTTAGCATGACTTGGCTTCTGATCCATATTTACCCTGCAAGTCTTCTCTGTGTATTGTCATCGTCCTGTACTGCGTGCATAGAATTCATTGTGTAGCTGTACCACACTTTCTTGTATCTAATCTCCGTTGGGAGTTGGTAATTTGGGTTGGTGTCCAGTATCTCCTACTTGTGAACCCCCGCAACTCCTTACGATATGTAAACAGGATATGCGTGTATCTCTGTGAATCGATAGGATGAGTCTTCGAGGTCAGAGGGTATCGTCATACCTCAGGATCGTGGTAATGACGAAGATCAGGCATGGAAAGTCGCATTTTTCAGTCTGATGGAGTTCTCCACAGCTGACGTTCTCTAGTGCTTGTACCGAGGTTTACAGTCTCACCACAGTTAGTTTGACGTGTTTCCCTTTTCCCCACTTCCTTCTCCAGCATTTGGATCCTTTTTTCCTTGATCATAGCCACGTCTTAACGATGAAACCTTAAAGTAGTTTTTATTTGCATTTTCTCGTATATATTGTATGAGTTGATCACATTTTTAAGATGATGTCTTAATCATTTTACTTCTTCTTTGTAAGTCTCCTGTTTGCTTCCATCTTTTGAGTGGGTCGTTTATTTCTCCTTACTCTTCTGTGTTGTTCTTGAGTAGTTTCATATATTCTTGGATATGTGTAATCCTCTATCAGATGTTTCACTGGTGGAAGGTTGTCCTCCCTATCTGTAGTTTTTTCTTCTTATTTGAGTTGTTTCTTTTTGTCTTGAGTTTAAATAGGTCAACACTTGTCAAATTGTTGATCTTATTCTTGTGCAGCTGCTGTATTATTTAGAAGTCTTTTCCTATGCCTATGTCTTGTAGGTTACTGCTAACTTTTTTTCTTCATCATTTCAGGGTTTCAGGTTCAATTGAGTCTTTTTTGATCCATTTTGGAGTTGATTTTTGTACTGGTGGAGAGGAGGGATTTAGTTTTATTCTTCTACAAAACCGTGATCCAGTTTTGCCAACCATTTGCTGAAAATGCTGTCTTCCTCCATTGATTCCTCTTGGCCCCTTTGTCAAACTATCAGGGGCTGAAATTGCTTTTCTCCCAGTTTGGATCTTCAGTTTGTGTTCCATTGGGATCTTATGGGTCTGTTTTTGCCTATACCAGGCTGTTTTTTTTGTTTTTTTTTTTTGTTTTTTTTTTGTCTTAGTTGTAAATACTTGATTCTGGTATAATAATCCCCCCTATATTGCTCTTTTTGCTCAGAGTTGCTTTGGATATCTGGGTCTTTTTCTTCTGTGAAGATTAAGGATTTTTTTCGAGACTGGGAAGAAGTTCATGGGGATATTAAGTGGGATTGCATTGAATCAATTACTTTGGCCAGGATAGTCATTTTTATTATATTAATCCTTCTAATCCATGAACATGAGGTCCTTTCATATTCTGGTATCTTCTTCAATCTCCTTCAGGGATTTTAAATTTTCATTGTAGAGATGTGTTTAGTGTCTTTGGCAGGTTTGTTCCTGGATATATATATATATATATATATATTATATAGATATATATATATATATATGTATGTGGAAGCTCTTGTGAATGGGAAGATCTCCTTGTACTCCTCCAATTGCTTGTTATTGGTATAAAGGCTACTGATTTTTCTAGGTTAATTTTGTATCCCACCACTCTACTGAAACTGTTAATCATTTCTAGATGTTTTCCATGTCCCCAATCCATGTCTCTGCCAAGGGATGCAGATGCTCACCTGGTCTGCATTGGAAGCTGAGGTGCCACCTGAGGCCTTGGTGCAGCCTCTGTGACCCCATCCACATCCAGTTTTCTCTTTTGTTATATCCTTTTTCAGTTTGGGTAGCACAGTAATACTGGCCTCTTTTCTGTGGCTGGATCCAGAATCGCTGCCAGAGTGAATTTTTAATATGATCTATTTGAACTGACAGCTATTCTGTCAAAGATTAAGATAAGTAATTTTAAAATGAAATTCTAAGGGCAAGTAATAAGAGAAAAGTTCATATTTTTAAAATGGTGTCATTAGAATTATTACATTGATTTACTCTGTGTGTGAGTGTCTGTGTCTGTGCCTCTATGTGTGTGTATGTGATGATGTCAGTGTGGAACTCAGAGAACAACTTTCAGGAGTCACTCCTCTCCTTCCACAATGTGGGACTCAGGAATCAAGGTCAGGTTGTCAGGCTTTGTGGCAAGCACCTTTACCCACTAAGCCATCTCCCTGACCCCAACTAAAATGACTTTGAAATAAAATAACTTTTCCATTTTTTGTAAAGTTTCATTGATTTTTGTGTATTTCCTACAGAACATCTTAATCATCTTTATACCCCTTCACCATTGCCACCCCCTACTGGAATTCATGCATTCTGTCATTTGGGTGAAGGCCTATAAAGTCAAGTTAGTGTCCCCAAACATCTCTCAGTGCTAGTTCATCCACTGCAGTCTAGTCAGCCTATCTAGAATCCCTCACTTTGAGAAAATTGACTCCTCCTCACTCAGCAGTAATCAGCTGCAAATAATTATTTCACTAAGATTGGGGCCTGCTGCCCATTTCCACAGTTCTATACTGGGTTTTTTTTTTGTATGGTTGAGCTTGCATGGGTCTTGTGCATGTTGACACCACTGCTGTAGGATCATATGAGCGATGTCCCAGGATCCTGTAGGTCTCTATTTGCATATGGTCATGCACCTCCTCCCTGGCTCTTACAATTTTTCCACTCCTTCTCCTTAAATGGTCCCTGAGCCCTGGGTGGGTAGAGTTTAATATAGGAGTCCTGTCCAAGGACCCACACTCTACAGACTCTTATTCTCTTTGCTTTGGCCTCTTGTATCCCTTTGTGTTGTTGGTGCTCTGTTGTGTGAAGGAGCTTCATTGATGAGATTTGAGAGATGCATTAGTGTTCTCTCTACCCCTTGTTCCATTATGTTCTACAAATCTTAAGTGCAGAGGTTGCTTTGTAGATATGTTACTTAGACTTGGTGAATTCACAGGCAATCTCTGTATATGACCAGTTGTGAAACTCTAATAATCTCTGTCTGTTGCAAAAGAAGCTTCTTTGATAAGTGGTGACTGACAAACTTGTCTGTAAATATAAGGATCCATACTTTGCATGTTGTAAGAAATTACATTTGTCTAATGATGTGACAGCCTTGAAGTTCTCTCTAAGATCTGTGACTTCTCTCTCCATCCATGTGTATTTGGCTATATTTATAGTACCACACATGAGTTTTGTCCCATTGAGTAGGCTTTAAGTCCAACTAGGTAGCTATTGATTATTTAAAAGTTCTACTACTGCCCCAGTGTAGTTTTCTGTGCCAGTCATTAATGTGTTTATTAGGCCTTAAAGCTGTGATTGGACTACGGATTGATTTTCTTAGTGGCTTGCATAGTGCTCTCTAAACCTATGAGAGTTAGCCTTCAAGGGAGATGGCTTCTGGGTTACTTCTAGCTCCACTGCTCCAAATCCTGTGTCCAAAATATGCCTTGTTTTCAACAACAGGGTCTTACATTCAAGTTCTGGGGGCAATTAAGGGCCATGGCAATAGCTTGTACAGTTGGGGGAGTCTCATGGACCACCCTGGCCAACAACTCAAAGGGAAATTTCTTCTGTCTAAAACTGTTTTTTCTAATGTAGCCTTTAGCAATGTAATTTTTCAGTAGGCTTTTGAACTAATACGGTTCCCTCTGGTTTTTTATATAGCTTGGCATTATCTATCTCTCACTTTCGTCTCCCTGTCTAACCCTCACCCTCACCCTTTTCCCCCATTATTCCCTTGACAAGACGTGTCTCCTACGATCCCCTTTTCTTGCAAACTCTTCCTTGCCCTTTACCCTCATAGTTCCTTGTATAACCCTCTCTCCACCCTCCCATTTAAATGCCCCATTATACCCATTTTCCCCTTACTAACACCTGTCTCCTACTATTCTCTCAGGGTCCTTCTTTCCCTTTACCTCGCTCCTTTCCATTTTCCTGGCACTTGCAGTTACATCAGGATGTATAATCACATATAAATATTTGGTGCTAGGTTCCACAAATGAGAGAGAATAGATGTTGTTTACTTTTCTGCGTTTGTGTTACCTCACTTAGTATAACAATTTCTAGTTCCATCTGTTTATCTGTAAAATTCATGATTTCATCTCTCCTTACTGCTTAGTGGAACTCCATTGTGTAAACATATCACATTTTCATTTTCCTCTTGTCAGTTAAGGTACACTTAGATTGTTCCATTTCTTATCTATTTTGAAAAGGACAGCAACAAACATGGATGTACAAGTAGGATAAGTCCTTTGGGTATATGCCAAGGAGTGGTATAATCGGTTCATATGGTGGATTCATTTTTAGTTTTTTAAGAGTTCTGCACACTGCTCTTCACAGTGGTTTCCTAAGCTTGCAATCCCACCAGCAGTGAATGAATGTTCTCCTTTCCCCACATCTTCTTTACCATTTGGTATCATTTCTTCTCTTTGCCAGTCTGACTGGGGTAATATTCAAACCTAAAGTGGTTTTAATTTGCCTTTCCCTAATTACTAATGATGTTGATCACCTTTTAAGATGTTTCTTTGCCATCTTTATTTCTTCTTTTGACAACTGACAGCTCTCTGTTCAGATCTATACCCCATCTTTTAATTGGCTCATTTTTTTTCTTGATTCTTTGTCTCTGAATTCTTTATATATTCTGGATGTTAAACCTCTCTCAAATATATCCCTGATGAAGATTTTCTCCCAGTCTGTGGTTTTTCTCTTCACTTCCTTGGTTGTATCTTTTGCTATACATAGAAGCTTTTTTGTTTAATGAGGTCCCACTTGTTGATTGTAGGCCTTAATTCTTGAGAAAATGATGTTTGAGTTAGAGCTTAAGATTGACTAGTGAATTTGAATTTGCTTTATATCAATCACCATTGACTCTGCCCAAATGAGTTTAGTATTTTTAAATAGTACATAAATACAGTGATTATTACAGTTCTCCACAGGAGCTCATATTCACACTGAAGAAATGTGAGATCTTTTCAGCTCTCCTGAATTCTGAAGCCAGTTTTCTTTTTCTATTTTAGTGAGTGCTAAATTTCCTAATTTAGAATTGACCTTTGAAAAAAACTTGCTTTGAAAAAGGAAGTTCTGTGTGTGTGTGTGTGTGTGTTTAGGAGGGCAGAGCAGGAAGTTCTGCTCAAAGCAACTCATTGAATTTGTACTTCACAGCTTATCAGTCTTCCTGGAGAATCTATACATTGGCCTCTTTGTATGTTAACAAAGTTGAGCAACTCAGCACACTGGGTCATCCCTCTTGTATCTCCAGTGCTTTTAGCTTTGCTATGAGAACCTGGATATTATAGGCATGGTTGACTTCTGAGCTCCAATCCCCATATGACTGGCACAGTGAGGATGCAATGTTAGCTGAGGCAGACCTACACCTTGTCTGGTGCTTTCTACATGTTTAATGTGTTTCCTGTCTTCCAAGACATGCTCTGGATGTAACATTGAATAATTTGAATGTTTGATAAATGGAGGTATTTGGTGAATATGCAAACAACGTAAAATATATAAGCTAACAGTTTCTTGTATATTGGGTGAATTTTATTATATTGATTTGGTTTCTTCCCTTTCCTTCTTGTCTCCCACCCCAGTGTGGGTCTACCGTCTGACCACTGATAAAAATACTTCCCAAATACAGATGATCAATGAAATTTCCTAGAAGCATCTTTTAAAGATTTATTTGCTTTATTTTATGTGTATTTGCCTGTATATGCACCACATGTATGCCTGCTGCCCTAGGAAGCCAGAAAAGTTTTAGATCCCTTTGAACTAGAGTTTATAGATGGTTGTGAGTCACCATGAGTGAGCTGGGAACTGAACCTGGGTCCTCTGTGAGACCAGCAAGTATATTTAACTGATGAGGCACTTCTCCAACCCTTGGAAGCATCTTTTTAAAAGATAAATTCCTTCTCCTCAAATCCACACTAAATCACACTCTGGAGAAGTGGCATGGCAGTACTCAGTTTAATTTTTGGTTTTGTTTTTACAAGTTCCCCAGATGAGTCTCAGGAACACTTGTTTGGGCAGCATTGCCACCAAGCAATTACACAGCTTGTGTGGAGATCAGAAAGATCTAGAGAACTTTATTTAAAGCACAGGTTGGGGGTGGTGGTAGATGGCTCGACTGATAAGGTTTTTTGCTGTGTAACCATGAGTACCAGAATTCAGACCCCTAGAAAATCGGGACATGCAAGGGGGCCGTCCCAGCCCTTAGGAGACAGAGGCAGAGACAGATTCTCTGGAGCAAGCTGGCTAACTAGAATAGTTGAATAAGTGAGCTCAGGGGCTCAGCAAGGATCTTCGCCTCAGTAAACAAAATGGAGAGTTAGTGAGGAAGATACTCCTAGCAGAAGCCGTGCCAACATGTCTGATAAACAGCCCTACAAACTGACGACATTGGCCAGGCCACCTGGGGACCAAAGGCCCTGGACATTGCTGAGAATGAGATGCCAAGTTTGAGGTGCATGCAGAAGATGTACTTGGCCCCCAAGCCACTGAAGGGTTGCTGACTGCCTGGATGTGACTGTGGAGAATGCTATCTTTATTGAGACTCTTGTGCCTCTGGTTTCTCAGGTGCGATGGTCTAATTGCCACATATTCTCTACTCAGGCAGCTTCCATTGCCAAGGCTGGGGTTCCAGTGTATGTATGGAAGGGTGAAACATATGAGGAGTACCTGTGGTGCACTGAGTGAATACCACATCAAGGATGAAGCCCTCAACATGATTCTGGATGATAGTAGAGTCCTTACCAACCTCATCCACATCAAGTACTCACAGTTTCTGTCAGGTATCCGAGGCATCTCTGAGTAGGCTACAACTAGGCTTCACAACTTGTACAAGATGATGGCCAATGATATCATGAAGGTGCCTGCCATCAATGTCAACAATTGCATCACCAAGAGTAAGTTTCACAACCATTATGGCTGCCAGGAGTCCCACATAGATGGCATCAAATAGGCCATAAATGTGACAAATTGCAGGCAAAGTACCAGTAGTAGCAGGTTATGGTGACATGGGCAAGGACTGTGCACAAGTCCTCAGGGGGTTGGGGTCTCCAGTCCTCATCACCAAGATTGACCCAATCAATGCACTCCAGGCTGCCATGGAGGGCTATGAGGTAACTGCAATGGATGAGGTGTGCCAGGAAGGCAACATCTTTGTCATCATCATGGATTGGGTGGAAATTTTCCTTGGCTGGTACTTTGAACAGATAAGGAAGGATGCCATATGTAACACTGGACACTTTGATGTGGAAATTAATGGGAAGTGGCTCAATGAAAATCCTGTGGAGAAGGTGAACTTCAAGCTCCAGGTGGACTGCTACAGGTTGAAGAATGGGTGCCTCTTCATCCTGCTGGCTGAGGGCCAGCTGGTCAACCTGGGTTGTGCCATGGGACACCCCATCTTTGTAATGAGCAAATCCTTCACCAACCAAGGGATGCCACAGATTGAACTGTGGATCCACCCGGATCCACAAATACCCTGTTGGGGTTCATTTCCTGTCTAAGAAGCTGGATGCAGACCTGGCTGAAGCCCATCTGGGCAAGCTAAATGTGAAGTTGACTAAGCTACCTAACAAGCAGGCCCAGTACCTGGGCATGCCCCAAGATGCCCCTTCAAGCCCCACGACTGCCACTCCTGAGAGCCAGCACTGCCCTTCACCTTCCAGCCCCCGTCCTTGTTCCAGCCCCACCTCAGTTCCCAAGAGCAAATGGCACCAACTCTGCTACTGCTTGTCAGTGTCCTCCCCTTGGCACTGCTCACCGTCTTTGGCCTCTGCTGTATCCCCATACTGTTATAAGTGTGGCAGGGAGAGCTGAGAAGGCCCAGTCAAGATGGAGATACAAGGGAGCCATCCACAAGGGGACAGTGAGCTCAGGGGTCTGTGAAGTCCTTAGGCTGGAAGTTGCTAGTTGTGGTCATAAGCACTTTACCATCTAGATCGTCAGTTGGTCATTAGATCCAAGTGCAGGTTTACAGATTCACTGGTTTCTCAGCCTGCCGTCTGTCAAGAAGCTCTGGCAAAGGGCAAAAAGCACTGGACCTTCACCGTTCCTGCGAGCTGGCTTAGTTACTGCTGGGCCTTCCCTTAACCCTCAGAATACTGAGGTTGGTACTTTCAGTCCCTATTTCACAGGGGTTAGAATAGATGGTTAAAAAAATAACCAAAAAAGAACAAGAGAAGCAACAGCCAGAGGTTGGAAGTGACCAGCAATGAAGAATAGGCAAAGATCTGCCACCATTTTGGAATTTGATGGGTCTTACCACAATACTGGGTTACAAACATATTCATTTGGTTTATTCATATAATGTTGAGAATGCTTAACAAAGGATTATGGATAAATAAAATTTCTGAGGCCTAAGGGAAAAAAATAGAAACCCACAAAAATCTCTTAATATATCATTAATTTTATATCTTTTCATGATTTTTGGTCACCAACATCTCTCCATATATTCTGTCTCCTGCTGGAAATAGATGTTGACAGCAATCTGAAGAATTTAAAATGAGATGGTTTCTTGAATATCCTGCTGTTTTCATGTCAAACTAGCATCTGAGGTACTATTGTTTATGTGGTTTACCCTCCATAACAACTCTATAAGGAAGTGGTAAGGACACAGAGACTCATGGAGGTTGACTCTCCAAGGACATACCCCAATTACTGTCAGGTAAGAATTCACAATCCACTCCCATGCCTGGTGGACACAGACTCAAAACTCTGCAACAGACGGTCTGTTCAAAAAAGAACTACAAAGTAATAGAGAGTGTTTCTGATTTATTTTTATAACTTGCATTTATTGTATTTGAATTATCTTAATATTTTAAGATATTTTAAGCACTACACACATATAACAACATAGTGTTAATATTTTGTACTTTTATTATTTTTATTTTATGTATATGAGTATATTGCCCGCATGTGTGTAAATGCACCCATGTCCTACAATGCCAGCAGAGGTCAGAAGAGGATGTCAGATCGCCAGGAGCTGACTGGAGTGACAGTTTTTAACAGTCAGGTGGATTCTGAGAATAGAACCCAGGTCTTCTGCAAGAGCAGTCAGTACTCTTAACTGTTAAGCCATCTCTCCAGCCCCAGTAGTTTAATTTCCAGATAGTTACTTGGACAGGCAAAACACTCTGCAAAGGAAGTGGAGTGTGAAGCTCTGGAGTTTTATATTCACAGGACATGCTGGTACTTTCCAGTTGAGCTATGCTTACTATAGAGAGGCACTTCCATGTGTCATAAGCCTGTGCCAAATGTCAGCCCCATTATCAGCATACAGAAGCTCACAAAAATGAGAGTCTATGAAACAAGACGTTACGGGAAGATCTGGAGATGGGACAGAGGGAGTTGAAGGGCATGTGCTGTAGAAACGTTCACCAGATCCTTCACCTACTCCTTCCTAGAACCTGGTAAACATTACTACACACTTTAGAACCCCTTGTTGTGCAGGGACCTGGTTGTTCCAGGAGGGGCAGCAGTGGAAGTAGGTTTTCTCTCTCAGGTCTTCTGCACAGGCTTGCCTGAGGAACTGGCAATATTAAAATGGCTTATTTCCCAGAATTAGAAGATTTACTTGATTTGGTGGAAACAGGTCTGAGTGTGCCAATGGATTTGTCTTCTTGGAATATAAGAATCTACATTTGCCCATCAGTACTTTTATTTTAAGATATGTTTGTTTATTTTTAACTGACAAATAATTGTGCATATTTATGGGGTACATGATGTTTTGATCTTGAATATATTATAGAATTAATAAAGCTAATTTTCATATTGCTGCTTCACCAATTATTTCTTTTAATGGTAAAAATGTCAAAAGTTTATTCAAATAATTTAAAAATATACATTATTAGTTATTATGCCTATCATTAGGTACAGTGAATTGCTAAAACTTATTTCTGCAGCCTAAATTAAACTTTGTGGTCCTTGTTACCAATTTCCATTTCCCCTCCCCTGTAGGAACTACCTTTCTATTTTGCCTCCCTGAGATTGACATTTTTTAGATTATACAGATTGGAGATCAATCAGTATTCTTTAACTTAGCACAGTATTCTCTGGGCTCATCTATGGTTGTCACCAAATGACAAGATTGCCTTCTTTTTAAGGCTGTATAATATTCTGCTGTACATAGACTACATTTTCTTTATCTATTTAACAATACATACTTAGATTGCTTCACTATTTGACTATTACAAATAATGCTGAGGAGAGCTTTGTAATGAAAGCATCTTGACAAGATATAGTTCTTAATGTTCAATTTCCCCATTACTTTTGCTTTGAAATTGTCAAATTTCGTTGAGTGTTTTTGGTGCTGCAGGGATGCTTGCTGAGTGTTTTGTGTACATTATTTTATTTATTCCTCAAGCTGACTACTAAACATATGCTCTCCTCATCTTTCCCCCTTCACAGAGGAGGGCATGTAAGGTTTCCATGGCTAAGTAGACCAAAGTCAAATAGGAAATGGTTATGCTAGGGTTCAACCCCAGGCAATTTGAATCCAGAGTTCATATACCTAGCTATTGAATTATTTTGGTTTTTGTATTTTTTTTCTTTTTTTATTAATTTTTTATTGATGCTTTGTGCATTTCATACATCATTTTCCAATTCAGTTCAGGCATATTTCCCCTTCCCTTTCCCCCATTCCACCCCACCCTAACCCAGATCATGCATTCTGCCATAACTGTCCTGCATCTTTCTCTCAGTTTTTTTTCCCATTTTTTAGCAATAAGTGATAATTTATGAGTTCAAGCATCCTTCATGCAAAACCAATTTGCAAGCAGTTGTGTCCAAACCCACACAGCCCCTTGGTCCCACCATCCAGCAGGGGGGGCTTATGTTCAAGCAAGTTGATCAAATGAGTGTCCAGGTTACATTGCTGCCGTTTCACCATTCACCCCAATCGCAGCCCTTACATTCTACCATGTCTCCTCTTCTGCAGATTGTTCCTTAGGCTTAGAAAAGGGGCACAGGTGGATGAGAAGCAAAACAGTCTACTTTCTCTGGAGCTGCTGTCTTGGTCTCTGGTCAATTCTGGCTGTTTTCTTTCATGCGCTGACAGTTTGTCCAGGAATAACATTTCGATCCTACTAATGAAGCACAAGCAATTAGATATAGAGGTATTTAAACAGTATTAATTGTTATCGTAGGTTACTTTGGTATAGACACAGATGTTTGGATGGTATGTTAATCCATGAATTACATTTTTTCTGTTAAATATGATAGGGTCTTACTGTGGCTTATAACATCTCCTGACTATTAGAGGGTGCAAGCTTGTGGCATCAGCCATGGGTTATTCCTCCAAGGAGAGAGCCAATAGCCAATTAGATTTGGGATAGACAGGCATATGGCTGCCTCTGCTGCACAGTATTTCCAGGCAGGTGAGGTGTAGCTGGTGCTGACGGAGGAGTCTTGCTTGACTCAGGGAGACCCGTATTTGCTTTATTGGTTTAGTGGCCTTTGGTAACACTCTCTGGCATTCCAGAGGCCATCTGTACACTTGCATGTGCGGTCTCAATACATCCCTCCCATGTTAACGTCAGGTCTTCGGCAGCAGGGTCTTATCGCCTCTCCTCCTGCAGGTATCCCAACTTAGGGGCAAGGAGCCCTTACCTTTTGTGGGGCCTTGGATCCCCTGGCCAACATCCCCCTGGTAGAACAATCCATTGCTGATGTCAGAGCTCCTGCATTAATATACTTTGCCTAAGTGCATAGCCCAAGGACTTTAGTATTATATTTGGTTCTGAACAGAGTATAATCCTTTTCACAGTTCTTATGTCTATTAGTCAATTAAAGAAGGCATTTTTACCGGTTTTATAAGAGATTACCTCTATAATAGTTGTCTCCAATTTACAGTTGGAAAATGACATCATCATCGTCATATTTCTCCTTGTTCTATGGGGGGGGAGGCAAGAAAGTCATATCAAAACCTTTGTTGCACCTAGAAGGTATAAGTTTCATTAGGACTCATTATAGATAGTTGTTACATGTAGGATCCACAGAAGGGTTCGATGTTTATGGCAATCTGAGGCTTTTCTTCCTTTCAGTGTTCAGACGGGTCAACCTTTCAGTTGCCACTTTTTGGTACATCCTACTCAATGCAAAGCTGTATCTTTTCTTTCTCAGCCGTTAAGTTGGTGACATTTTGTCCTGTTGGAACAAACAAATCTCTTCCCATAGTTAGTTTTAAGATTTGAATTGCAAGGTTCTTGACTAGAAGGTTTCATGTCTGTCTGTACCCCCCCCCCCCTTTTTTTTTAACCCATGAGTCTCCAGAAGACAGTTGTATTATACATAACTATAGGGTGGAATCAAGGCACAGATTTCATCAAATTCACCCATGTTGTTTTGGGTGACTATATATGATTAACTTGGGAAGCAAACTTAATTTTTGCTTTAAATCATCTTAAAGAGAATGCTACAAGGTGATACTGTACAACAGAGAAATTATAGAGAACATTTGTATGTGCCAATCCCAAAGTTATTGCTCTAGAGATTTTGTGTAAAACAAATGTGGACAACAGCAAATTATATCTACATTTAACTCAGATGCATTACCGTTTTTATCAGAGTCTGTAAACCAATGTTGTTTAATATACACATATTTACTTTTACTAAGTCCTAAAACACCATGTATCCTGTAGACAGTGTCTAGGTGAAACTGAGTACTTGCTGAACTCACATCAATTAAATATGCCTTGATTGAATATACATCCGTGTCCCTCTCCCACCCATCCCCCCTTCCCAATTCACCATTTCAGTCCATTTTCTGATGCAGTCTTTCTGTTGTTGTTCTTTTACTATGCATCCCTCTCCATGAGAAATATTTATATCTGGGTTGTTGGTACTAGCATCCACATATGAGGGACACCATTTGTCGTTTGTTTTTCTGGGACTGTGTTACTTCACTTAACATAATGTCTTCCAGCTCCATCCATTTACCTGCAAATTTCATGATGTTGTCCCTCTTTACTGCTGCATAGTATTCCATTGTATACATGTACCACATTTTCTCTATCCACTCGTCAGTTGAAGGGCACCTGGGCTGGTTCCAGCTTTTTGCTATTGTGAACAGAGCTGCAATAAACATAGCTGTGCATGTATCTTTGCAGTAAGTTGTGTCTTGTGGGTATATACCCAGGAGTGGTATGACTGGGTCAAATGGAAGGCTCATTTTGAGTCTTCTAAGGGTTCTCCACACTGCTTTCCATAGTGGCTGTACAAGTTTACATTCCCACCAGCAATGGATGAGTGTTCCCCTTTCCCCACAACCTCTCCAGCACTTGGTATCATTCGTGTTCCTGATCCTAGCCAGTCTTATTGGAGTAAGGTGATATCTCAGAGTGGTTTTAATTTGCATTTCCTTAATTATCAGAGATGTTGAACACTTCTTAAGATGTTTCTCGGCCATCTCTAACTCCTCCTCTGTGAAGTCTCTATTCAGATCTTTGCTCCATCTTTTGAATGATTCATTTGTTTTCTTTCTTCTTTGTTTTTTGAGTAGCTTGTATACTCTGGAAATTAATGCTTTGTCAGATGTATCTGCTGTGAAGGTTTCCTCCCACTCTGTGGGTCTTCTCCTCACTTCCTTTATTGCTTCCTTTGATGTACAGAAGCTTTTGAGTTTAATGAGGTCCCATTTGTCAATTGTCGATCTTATTTCTTGTGCAGCTGCTGTCTGATTTAGGAAGTCTTTTCCTACACCTATGTCTTGTAGTCTGCTGCCAAGCTTCTCTTCTATCACCTCCAGAGTTTGGGGTTTCACGTTGAGGTCTTTGGTCCATCTGGAGTTGACCTTTGTACAAGGTGAGAGGTAGGGGTTTAATTTCATTCTTCTACAAGTGGTGATCCAGTTTTGCCAGCACCACTTGCTGAAGATGCTGTCTTTCTTCCATTGTGTCTTCTTGGCCCCCTTGTCAAATATGAGGTGGCTGAAATTGTATGAGCTCAGGTTTGGATCTTCAGTTTTATTCCATTGGTCAACTGGTCTGTTTTTGTGCCAGTACCAGGCTGTCTTTATGACTATAGCCCTGTAGTATAGTTTGATGTCTGGTATAGCGATCCCCCCTGTATTGCTCTTTTCACTCAGGGTTGCTTTGGCTATTCGGGGTCTTTTGTTTTTCCAAATGAAATTGAGGATTTTTTTTTCCAAGCCTGTGAAGAAACTCTTGGGGATTTTGATTGGGATCGCATTAAATCTGTACACTAGTTTGGGTAGGATGGACATTTTTACTATATTTATTTTCCCAATCCATGAGCATGGGAGGTTTGTCCATCTTCTGATGTCTTCCTCAATTTCCTTTTTCAGGGGTTTAAAATTTTTGTTGTAGAGATCCTTGGTGTCTTTGGTTAGGTTTGTTCCTAGGTATTTTATTGTTTTTGAGGCTATTGTGAGTGGGAAGGTCTCCTTGTAGTCCTTCTTCAATTGCTTGTTGTTGGTGTACAGAAAGGCTACTGATTTTTCTAGGTTTATTTTGTATCCTGCCACTTTACCAAAGCTCTTAATCGTTTCTAGGAGTTTTCTGGTGGAGTTCTTAGCATCCCTTAGGTAGACAATCATATCATCAGCAAAAAGGGATAGCTTGACTTCCTCTTTTCCAATTAGAACTCCTTTAATTTCCTTTTCTTGCCTTATTGCCCTAGCTAGGGTTTCTAGCACTATATTGAAGAGGAGTGGTGACAGGGGGCAGCCTTGCCGAGTTCCTACCTTTAAGGGGAATGCTTCTGTCATTTCCCCATTTAGGATGATATTGGCTGTGGGTTTTCTGTATATGGCTTTGATTACATTGAGGAATGATCCCTCCAGACCAATTCCCTCCAGGACTTTAAACATGAAAGGGTGCTGGATTTTGTCAAAGGCTTTCTCCGCATCAATTGAGATGATGGTGTGGTTTTTGTCCTTCAGTCCATTGATATGTTTGATGATGTTTATTGATTTTCGTATGTTGAACCATCCCTGCATGTCTGGTATGAATCCAACTTGGTCATGGTGGATGATTTTCTTGATGTGAGTCTGTATGCGATTTGCCAGAATCCTGTTTAGAATTTTGGCATCTGTGTTCATTAGGGAGATGGGTCTATAGTTCTCCTTTTTGGTTGTATCTTTCCCTGGTTTTGGTAGTAGCGTAATGCTGGCTTCATAGAAGGAATTTGGGAGAAGTCCCTCCATTTGTATCCTTCTAAACAATTTAAGTAGTAATGGTTGTAAGTCTTTACGAAATATTTTATAGAATTCTGCCGTGAATCCATCCGGGCCTGGGCATTTTTTGGTTGGGAGGCTACTTATTACATCTTCGATTTCTTCCTGTACTATTGGTCTGTTTAGGCTGTCGATCTCTTCTTGGTTGAGCTTTGGTGATTCCCAGGATTTCAGATATTCATCCATTTCTTCTAGGTTTTCAAACTTAGTAGAATATAAGTTTTTGAAGTAGTCCCGTATGATTGTCTGGATCTTTTCATTGTCTGTTGTGATATTTCCCCTTTCATCACAGATTCTATTGATTTGGAGTTGTTCCCTCTTTCTTTTGGTTAACTGGGCTAGAGGTCTGTCTATCTTGTTTATTCTCTCAAAGAACCAACTTTTGGATTCATTGATTTTTTGTATGGTTTTCTTTGTTTCTATTTCATTGATCTCTGCTCTGATTTTTGTTATTTCTTCTTGTCTGCTCCGTTTAGGGTTCATTTGTTGTTGTCTCTCAAGTATTTTTAGCTGCAGTGTTAGATCGTTCACTTGTGCTCTTTCTGTTTTTTTAATGTGGGCACTTAGAGCTATAAACTTCCCTCTTAGGATTGCTTTAAGAGTGTCCCATAGATTTTGCTGTGTTGTTTTATCATTGTCATTCAGTTCCAGGAATGTTTTTATTTCTTTTTTTATTTCTTCCTTGACCCACTCATTATTCAGGAGAGTGTTGTTTAGTCTCCATGTGTTCCTGTAGGTTGTAGGGTTTATTCTGGTGTTGATATTGAGTTTTATTGCACTGTGGTCTGATAGAATGCATGAGATTATTTCAATCTTTTTATATTTGTTGAGTTTTTCCCTGTGTCCCAGTATATGGTCTATTTTGGAGAATGTTCCATGAGGTGCTGAGTAGAAAGTGTATTCTCTGGTGTTTGGGTGAAATATTCGGTAGATGTCTGTGAGGTCCATTTGGTGTATTGTGTCATTTAGTTCAGATGTCTCTCTGTTTATCCTTTGTCCTGTTGATCTGTCTAGAGGACTTAATGGGGTATTGAAGTCCCCTAGTATTAGTGTGCTGGGGTTAATCTGTGCCTTGAGATCCTGAAGAATTGTCTTTATAAAGTTTGGTGCACTGATGTTTGGTGCATATATATTTATGATTGTGAAATCTTCATCGTCAATTGTTCCTTTAATAAAGATGTAATGGCCCTCTTTGTCTCTTTTGATTTCTTTTGCTTTGAAGTCTATTTTGTCTGATATTAGAATAGCCACACCCGCTTTCTTTTTGGTACCATTTGCTTGGAATACTTTCTTCCATCCCTTCACCTTAAGTTGGTGCCTATCCTTGAAATTGAGATGGGTTTCTTGTAGACAGCATATAGATGGGTTTTGTTTCCTAATCCATTCTCCCAGTCTATGCCTTTTGATTGGGGAGTTTAGCCCATTAATATTTAAGGTTACAATTGAAAGATGGATGTTGCTTCCTTTCACTTTATTATCCATTTGGACTTCTAGCCTTTGATTTTGCTCCTATGGTTATGTTTTTATTAGTTTCTTTTCCTAGGTGTTTGAGGATTGTTGCTCCTCTCTTCTGCCCTTTGAATTGCTTCAAGTATTTTATGAAGAGTTGGTTTTCCAGACATGTATTCCATCATCTTGTTTATGTCATGGAAGATTTTTCTCTCTCCTTCAAGTATAGTCGACATTTTTGCTGGGTAAAGTATTCTGGGTTGGCATCCGTAGTCCCTTAACACTGGGAATGCTTTGCTCCATGTTCTTCTTGCTTTCATGGTTTGAGGCGAGAAGTCAGTTGTAATTCTGATGGGTTTCCCTTTGTATGTGACTTGTTTTTCTTTTGTAGCCCTCAGAATTTTGTCTTTATTTTGGGCATCTAGCATTTTAACTATAATATGGCGTGGGGTGTTTCTTTTCTGATCTTGTCTGTTTGGGGTCCTATGTGCTTCTTGTATTTGTATGGGTTTGTCTATTTTTAGTTTGGGGAAGTTTTCATCTATTATTCTGTTGAAGATCTGATCAATACTATTCTCTTGAGATTCTTCTCCTTCCTCTATTCCTATGATACGGACGTTTGACCTTTTCATAGTGTCCCATATTTCCTGGTTGTTCCACGTTTGTGTATTTTTAAATTTTTCATAGTCTTTATTTGAGCTTTTTAATTGCTCTGTGTTATCTTCCAGATCTGATATTCTTTGTTCTGCTTCCTCCATTCTACTTCTGAGGCTTTTTCCTTTCCTTTCTTCTTGATTGAATGTGTGTTCTAATTCCTTTTTCATTTCATCCTGTGTTTTTTTTAGTACTTCCATTTCCTTTTTGAGCTTCTCAATCTCTTCTTGGTGCTTCTCAATCTCTTCTTGGTGCTCCTTACTTCGTTGGTTGGCTTCCTTTTTCAGTGTTTCTACTTCCTTTCGGAGTTTGTTTTTTTCTCCCTCTAGTTCTTTCTGGAGTTTGTCATTCTGTTCCTTTAGTTCTTTCCGAAGTTTGTCATTGTATCCCTCTAGGTCCTTTTTGAGTTTTTCATTCTCTCTCTTTAGTTCTCTGAATTCTTGTTTATTTTTTTCTCCCTCTTGTTCTTTCTGGAGTTTGTCAATCTGTTCCTTTAGTTCTTTCCAACGTTTGTCATTGTATCCCTCTAGGTCCTTTTTGAGTTTTTCATTCTCTCTCTTTAGTTCTCTGACTTCTTTATTTTCTTTAATTTCTCTGTGTAGGTCTGCAATTATTCCTCTAAGCTCTGTTCCTTGGGTCTCCTCCAAGGGGATCCCATTGTAGCTATCTCCTCCAGGTTTGGTAGAGCCTGGTGTGGGATTATCCTGTGCCTTTCCCATGTTGTCCCTTCGTCGTGTCCCTGGCATGTGGGTTTCCCTTTTGTGGTTCAAATCACAAATGACTTTTCACTATGTTACTGGATGGTTTTGCTTGCCTCCTTCTGATGCTTTTTTTTTTCCGTTCCTCCTCCTTTTTTTATGGAGTATTGACTTGTCTAGGTTTCAGGTTTTCAATTTTGTTTATATATTGGATATTGGAAGCCTAAGTCAGTCTTCTCTTTATGTTCTGAAGGTTCTCCAAAAGGAAGTCCACTTGGATTCTCACCAATTCCTGTTGGGGGGGGGGTGCGCGCCTGACCTAGCCCGCACCCTGGTACCTCCAAAACAGGGACCCCCGAAAGAGGGCTCAGAGTCGAGACCCTCTTCCAGCTGCCCCTGTGCCAGACCACCCCCAGCTGTACCTGCCCTGCCCGAGCGAGTTATGGCATCCTGCCTGCACCTCAGGAGCCCGCCCACAAGCGGTTTTTGTATTTTTTAAGGTTGCACACAACCTTAAAACAGTACTAGTCACTCTTGAATTTACATCAAAGTCACCTGGAATATTGCATTAAAGAGAGAAGATCAGATGTTCATACTCCGCCTCAAGGTGATTTAATTCATGGAAAGTAGGTCCAATCCCAGTGGTTTCAAAATGCACCCGGGTACTTCCACTATGTAGTCAGTACTTGAACTTCAATGCCTGTTCCCAATGCCCACCTTCCACTCCTGGTTATTATCATTTAATTCAAGACCTGAGTTAGACTTTGATATTTGGAAAAAAGAATTCTCTAGTTGACGTGGGTCTTTCTATCCATCAGACTTCGGTACACACACACACACACACACACACACACACCAAAAAAAAATGACAAGAAGAATCGTTAAATGACAGTTTCCTAGTTCCAATCTAATGAGTCTGACTTACATGGTCAGAGTAGCCTCCTCAAAATGGGCACTTGGTAAAGTCAAAGGTATCACTGCTGTTGCTGGTACAGAGAACACCATTTTTAATTTTTTTTATTTATTTATTTCTGTATGTGTGTCAATGTACTGTCTGCATGCAGGTTTGTGCACCTGTGTCGTGCAATGCCACAGAGGTCAGAAGAGAGTCTCAGATTCCCCTGGAACTGGTGTTCTCCTGGAATTGGAGTTTCAGACGGTTCTCTGACGCCATGTGGGTGCTGGGGATCGAACCCGGTTCCTCTGTAAAAGCGGTCGCCACTCTTAACCACTAGGCCATCTCTCCAGCCCAAGAGAACACCATTTTTATCCAGGGACATTCATCACTGTCTGAAAATATAAATCAGGTTGTCCAGACTTGTCAGGAGAATGAGGTACATGTAGCATCTAGTGGTCAGAAGACATGGGTGCTACCCAGCATCTTATAATGCCTAGGACTCTCCTCCTCCCACGGACAAATAACTATCTGGTTCAGATGTCAAGTGTGTCAGAAGTGAGAAACTATTCTAGTTTATGACTAGAGAAATAGGTCATTCTAAACCAGAGAATTTTAGTAAAGATATGGAACAAAATTCACAACTCTTGAATTCATATTTTAATTTTAAAATTTTGGGTTTTTGTATGTGTATGAATGTACTGTCTACATGTAGGTTTGTGCGCCCATGCCATGAAATTCAGAAGAGGGCATTGGATTCCCCTGGAACTGGAGTTAAAGGCTGTTCTCAGCCGGCATGTGGGTACTGTGGATCGAACCCAGCTCCTCTGAAAGAACAGTCGGCACTCTTAACTGCTAGGCCATCTCTCCAGCCCCCTTGAATTCATATTTTAAAAACTGATATATATATATATACACCAACTGCACACACTAGTCATGAATATATGTGTAAGTATTGTTTTTTTCTTCCCTAACAGAAAAAGGATCATCTTTTTCTTCATTTTTAATTGAATTTTTACAAATTTCAAAAAATTCATTTTGATCTTACTTAGAATCCTCTCCCCTATCTACACTCCACTTAATACCCACCACCTGGGCTGGAGAGATGGCTCAGTGGTTAAGAGCACCGACTGCTCTTGCAGAGGACCTGGGTTCGATTCCCAGCATCCACATGGCAGCTGAGAACTGTCTTTGACTCGAGTTCCAGGGGAATCCGATGCAAAAAAAAAAAAAGAAAAAGAGTAAAAGAATACCCACCACCTGATTTCACATACTTTATTACATATATATATATATATATATATATATATATATATATATACACATATATATGCCTATTGAGTCCAATTTTTGTCCCCAAATACCCTTCAGTGTGGGTCGATCCACTGGAGCCTGCTTAGCCAACCCAGCACCACAACCATAAAGAAAACTGACTCTCCCTCTGCAAGCAGCTATTGGTTGCCTCTGTAGAGTTCCTTGGCTAGAGCTGGTGTTTCTTACCAGCTTCCCCACATCTGTGCTAGGATTTTGTCTGGCTTGAGCTTACATGGGACTTGTGCACGCTGTTACTGCTGTGAATTCATAGAAGTAACTGATCCATAGTCTGGTGGATAACTGTTTCCTTGTGGTCATGCACTGCCTCTGGCTCTTATGATCTTTCCACTCCCTCTTCCACGATGACCCCTGAGCCTTGGGAGGCAGAGGTTTGATATAGGTGAAGGATCATCTTTTTGTAATGCACAAAACTTTGTTATTTGATTGATTTTTTTGGGTACGGCATAAATCACTGTTACCATATTTCAATGTCTTCTTAAGTGTTCCAAATTTTCTATGAGTTTAGTTTGAAAACTTCCACCAAAACCACAAACCATTAGAGATAATTATTCATATAATAAAAGTAGTCAACACACGTGCTCATAAAAAAGCTGGTGTTTTTAGTGTGCTTTAAATGAAATCTGCATTACTTTTTTTAAAAAAATATATGTTTTGTAAAATAAAATCCCTGAGTACTTATCCAGTATTTACTAAGAAACATACTTGAAGAAACATACCAGATGGTAAGAGTCCAGGGAGCAAAAAGCTAAGGGTTGTGTGTGTATTTCTGTGATGGAAGCAATGAGTGAGAAGTGCTTTGAAGATGTGAAACATTCTGGAAATGTGGATGCTCTCGAGAGCACTTCCAGAGGAGGGGCTGCCATGTAGGAAAGGCAAACTCGGACTGGCCCTAGATCAGCCTGAGAAAAATCTAGAAACTTGGTAACTAATCTAGAGATGATAGATTATGTCTAAAAAACTGGGTACATGTAATGATTAATCTTCATTGTCAATTTGGTTGGATTTTAAATCACCTAGGACACATACATCTGGGTGTGTATGTAAGGATGTCTCCACAGAGATTCAACTGAGGTAGGAAGACTCACCTTGAATGTGGATGCACCATTACATGGGCTAACATTCCAGAATTAATAAAAAGGAAAAACAAATAGAACACTAGCTTTCATCTCTCTACTTTCTGACTGTAGACACAAGATGAGCAGCTACCTCACACTCACGGTGTCATTCCTCCCTGCCATGATAGGTTGAATCTTATTGTAAATACTGAGCCAAAATAATAAACCCCTTGTTCATGTTGCCTCTGTCAGGCATTTTATCACAGCAATGAAGAAAGTAACTAACACTGTCCCTTTCAGAGAAAGCATAATCCCAGGGTAAATCCCTGCCCTGTCTGCAGTGTGCCTCGGCCCCTTCTGCAATGGAATAAGGCAAAATTTAAGTGTTAGAGGCAAACTCCTTGGGGGTATGGGAAAAGTCTAACACTTGATTGTGAATTTCATTGTGCGTTTCAACTAACAATCAGTGATGGACCACTGAGCGGATATTTGACATCTCTACTTGGAAAGCCCAAACAACTGTACTTCATAACTAAAACACAAGCTCAGTGGCTAGGCCAAACTTTCCAAACAAGTTAAAATTAGGCAAAATGCTTGTAACCTTATCTCACCATCTACTCATTCCATTATCATCTCCAACATGTGTATCCTTTGAAGCTTTGTTCCACTGTCTCAGCGCCATAATTACACAACTATTTTAATGACAGTGAATATCAGTGAAGACTCCAATTTCTTCATGGATTTTCTACTTTTCATCTCTCTATTGATTTTCCTAGATTTTTGTAGATATTGTGTGGATGCTATGTTATGCAGGAGCCCCAGATGTCCTTCTGCCAAATGCATCCCCTGGAGTCTAGTCAGCCTATCTAGGGATAGTAAGGTCTACTCTCCCTCACCTAGTAGTAATCAGTGTCCAACAGTTCCCAGGCGAAAGCTGGCCAGCCACCCATTAACCTCACACCACTCTGGGCCCTTATCTGACTGAGCTGGTCTGGGTCTTGTATTCGATGCCACCATTGCCACAAGTTCACATGTGCTAGCTTCTAGTGACCTGAAAGCCTCTGTTTCCCTGTTTGAGGTTTTTAATCAGTTAACTATCTGTCCTGGAATGACCATAGTATAAATATTTGCCTTGAATTGCTTTCATTGGACCTTCACCAGAGCATTCTGTAGAGCTAGAATGATGGCAAGGTCAGGGTTGTATATCTTGCTATGGTCAAGATTCCCATAATGTGTTTTCTGCAAGCTAGGAGCACTGGTGTTCTCCTAGACTTCAGCAGTGAAGGGAATCATGAGAACAAGGGACTGCAGTATGAGGCAGTCAACCACTGGAAGGCTGTGCAGAAAGCTTAGTAACTCTCTTACTGAAAATCTGTCTGTGTTGGAGAGAAATGGGCAGATATTCTGATTGTCAACTTTCCCTTCAGACAACATAGTCACAGCTCTCTTTAAAACGTATTAACCCTAGCTGGGCATTGTGACACACACCTTTATTCCCAGCACTTGGGAAGGCACTAGAATCTCTGTGAGTTCCAGGCCAGCTGGGACTACAGGGAGACCCTGTCTTAAAAAAAAAAAAAAAAAAAAAAGATTGCAAAAGTAAGCTAAAAGGTATTTTTCAAGACACCAAGATTGAGATCAGAAAGAACAAACCTGGCCTCACTTTATTGCTGCTGCTACTAACTGCTTGCTACAAGTGAGGAAGCCTGAGAAATTGAGCAAAGATTGGATCTCATTGGCCTGTGGTGAACAGCCCCAGGCTCTCTTCACTGGAAAGACTTAACGGACTATTTCACTGGGTCTATAAAAGTGACTGGCCAGTGGATCTCCTGTCTTGCTTGACTTTTCAGCAAAAGGTACTTGTAATTGCTACCAATCACTCATATTGTATGTACCCACACAGATAGACATACCGTTTTGTTTTTTAAGTCTCCCTAGTCCCAGCCCACCTGGAATTAACTCTGTGGATAAGGCTGCCCTGGATCTCACAGGGATCTGCCTGCCTCTGCCTCCTGAGGCCTGGGATTAAAGCCAGGTGCCATCCTACCCTGCATAGACACACACTTTTTTGACAGCACTTTGGAAATTCAAATAACAGGTGCAAGAGTGAGAAAGTTCAGTATTTGAGTGTATGCTTATTTTAGTACCATGGCTATAAACAGTATGATCACAACAAAAGGAGATTGCCTGCATGTCCCATGAGAAGGTGTATTCTGGTCCAGTCTGATTTTAAAAAATGATCGATGGCTGGAGAGATGGCCTAGCGGTTAAGAATGCCGACTATTCTTGCAGAGGACCTGGGATCGATCCCCAGCACCCACATGGCGGCTGAGAGCCGTCTTTGACTCCAGTTCCAGGGGAATCCAACACCCTCTTCTGACCTCCGAAGTATTGCATGACACGGGTGCACAAACCTACATGCAGACAGTACATTCTATTTAAGATAGTTCTCATATATAATACCATGTTTTAAAGACAAAGGCTCTGTTAATCCTATAGTAAGTGCAGAAAATTTTATGGTTTGATTCTTTAATAGTGACAGGCACCCAAATAAAAGCAAGTATAGTTATCCCAGCATTGTTACTTCAAAAGAACTTTGCCAAGGGGAAACAGTCAAGCTGTGTGCTGTGAATATATTTGGCATGTTACTGTTTACTTGGTGTATGCCTAAGTGTATATAAATGGCGCCCTGATTTTATGTACAGTATGACATTGTAGACAGAGGCAGAATACCAGTTAGCTTTTCCAAAGCCTGCTGCTATTTTCAGAGCTACATACAGTATTTCTTCAGTTTGCTGACCCCTAGTCCTAAGNCCATTGTGTAGATGTACCACATTTTCTCTATCCACTTGTCAGTTGAGGGGCATTTGGATTGGTTCCAGCTCCTTGCTATTGTGAAGAGAGCTGTGTTTCAGGTGGTCTTGGGAGATCTCCCAAATGATGCTATCTTCTAAAGCAACTGAAAATAGGTGGTACTTAGGAAGATATATATCAAAAGATATATATATCAAAACCTTCTATAGAGAAGAATAAAAACTGATCCAAAACACAAATATCTGAATGAATGGATATATACACTATGTACATGCATTGTAAGAGGTAATATTAAGATGTGTTTCCTCAAATGTACATATTCATTGCAATTAAACATGATAATAAAATACTTTTTAAAAAACAAGTAGATTTGAAAATGTAGATGAAAGGTAGAGAGTGAAGACAATAGTGAAAATGAAGAAACAAGTACAATTTTAACAGAAAAATATATAGTAATTAAAATTGTTTATTGCAGCTCTCTTCACAATAGCAAAGAGCTGGAACCAATCCAAGTGCCCCTCAACAAATGAGTGGATAGAGAAAATGTGGTACACAGTGGAGTTCTATGCAGTGGTAAAGAAACATGACATCATGAACTTTGCAGGTAAATGGATGGAACTAGGAGATATGCTAAGTGAAGTAACACAGACCCAGAAAAAAACAAAGAATGGAATCCCTCGTTTGTGGATGCTAGCACCAAGTACCTAGTTGTAAGGCAAACTGAACAAGTTAATGTTATATTTCTCTTTATCTGAAAGCAGCTGTGCTCTTATAATGTGAATTCCTTAACACACTCTAGAATTAACCTAGTGCTTATTTTCAGACATTATAATTTTGGTATATGGGTGGAGGGTACAACAACAAAAAAAGTGGGACAAAGAACCGACTGAAACAGTAAAGTCTTCCCAAAAAAAATAATTCTCTGCTTTGAAAGACTCAGGAAAATATACATGTATGGCAGAATGCATGAACTTGGGTGGGGCAGACATGGAAAGGGAAATGAGTCTAAATTGGAATGAGAACTGATATATGAAATGCACAAAACTTCAATAAAATATTTTAAAACTATAATTAGTACAAATACCAATTAACAGAGAAATTAGATGAATTACACATAAGAAAATAACCTATGCATGTAACTTAAAGTAGGGCACAAGTGGATTCAGCTTTAGTATGAAAGGACAGATTATTCAATAGCAGTTTCAGTATAATTGCTTATCTACAAGGGAAAAATTAAAAATTGATCCTTTGTTCAATTCCTGATGTATTGTAGTCAATTTAAAAGGCAAAGCATTACAAATTTTAGAAGAAAATATAAGAAAGTGATCTTCCTTTCCTTAAGGGTTCCCCAAACAAGCAAAAATAATGTAAATTTTAATGAAAATATAAGAAAATTATTTTATAATTAATAATTCTTCTCTGAGAACACATTAAATATCAACCACAAACTGAGGAAATGTGGTTGTGCTTTATAGAACATAAAACAAAAAATAGACTAGTGTTTGTAATACATAAAAACCTTTTGAGTCCTCAAAAAACACAAATAAATTTTGTACTGAACAGTCATGTCTCTTGGAATACATGAAGAACTATAAATATCCAATGATTCCACATTCATTAGTATAAGTAAACATTTATTCTCAATGAAATAACATTGTATGGCCACCTAACTGGAAAAAAAATCAAGTCTGACTAAACTCAGCGATGAGCAACACAGCGAGCATTGAATGCCTCTGACAGAGTGACTGAGCAGGCAGCGTAAACTGAGACAACCATCCCAGGGAGCAGTTAAGATGACCATATTAAAAAAAAAATAGGAATAGGGGGCTGGAGAGATAGCCTAGCGGTTAAGAGCACCAACTGCTCTTGCAGAGGACCCGGGTTCGGTCCCCAGCACCCACATGGCAGATGAGAACCGTCTGAAACTCCAATTCCAGGAGAACTCCAGTTCCAGGGGAATCCGACACCCTCTTCTGACCTCCGCGGCATTGCACGACACGGGTGCACAGACCTACATGCAGACAGTACAT
>VZQC01005170.1:295952-336717 GCA_009823505.1 Rhizomys pruinosus | reverse complement strand
TTTAGCCTGCACCCCAGTACCTGTGCTTCAGGTGGTCTTGGGAGATCCCCGATCTCAAGAAGACTCACACAAACCCACCTTTTACACCAGCTGGGAGGACAACTCCACCCCCACAGCCACACAAGCCAATCGGGCCAAAGACAATGAAATCCAATCAAACAATCTACCTAGCTGAAACACCCAGCTCCTACCTGTGCTTCAGGTGGCCTTGGGAGATCCCCCACAAAATCTGTTTTTAGATAAAAGTGTATTGCTCTCTTTTCTCCTTGTGAGTTTTTTGGTAACTATTTCTAAATCTAACTCTTCCTACCTAAACCTGCCAGCTATTTGAGGATCCAAAATTGGGGTTCATCTAGCTGTATCACTTAAAGTAATTCAAATCCATTTCAGCATGCTTAACTTAAAATGTAATATTTTTACTTAACCCTGGATACCCTAGATATCTTTTGAGTAAATATATGTGCATAATTAAAATTAATTGGTTGATTTAATTTTATCTTCATCTTTTTAAATGTGTTTCACATTAAAGATTTTTCCCACAGAATTCCTGATTACATTTGGTTTGTGCTCTGGCGCCACCAGCCTGCCTGCTGTGTGCATACAAGCAGTGAAACTGAGCACATGGTGTCTTAACAACAATTTATCTAGGAGTCTTGAGATTGGGGATTTCCCAAGACTATGTAGTGAATGCAAGTTCCTGCTTTTAATTCATTATAATACTACAGGTTTAAATCTAATTAGGAGCCAACTGTAAACAAAGATAGATTCAACTCACAAAAAGAAAGTTTGTTTTATACCTCTTAGTGTTAACAATTTTAATTGGGTTTATAGTATACATAATATTCAGTTTAATGATAAATTGTTGTTGATTATTGTTGGTAATTGTTATTAATCATTATAATTATTGTTATTGATTATAATTATTAATAATAATTGATAACAATTCAGTCTAATAATAAATTGTTCATTGTTGTTGGCTATTTTTATTGACAGTTATTTTTCATAATTTTTAATTATGATGATTGTGACTAATAATGGTTCATTCTAATTATTTATAATTGATAATAATTAATAATGGTTATAATTATTGTGATTGTTGTTGTGATTATGGATGATTATTATTCTTCCAAAGTCCTTAATAATAAGACAAGATAATTGAGTCCAAGACTACAAACAACCTTGACCTGTCTACTTTGGGGCACCCTCCTCAATCTTTGGATTTGTAAATAGGATAGAGTCAGTTAGACTTGGCCTAGGGACAGCCTAGGGATAGTTAACCAAGAGGGACAGGATAAGAAAAGAATAGGAGTAGACTTTAGGGATAATTCATTGAAGGCAAGTGGTTGTGAATGGGCCTAAGAGGTGGCATATGTATCTCAGCTGTTTTGTGTGTTACTAGGACATTTATTCTAATTATGTAAAATAACCCTATGACAAATGCTTCTCATTTAACATCAAACAATAATGTGGCTTTCCTCTATTGCAGGTCAACCTAACAAACCTTTCTTTATTATGTATGTATGTGTGTGTATATATGTATGTATGTATGTGTATGTGTGCACACATGTGTGTATGGATTTGTGTACTTGTGTTCTAAGCATATTTTAATGTAACAGCTATACCAGTAAAAATACTGCCTCTGAGTTGCAACTTTTCCTTTCCTTCTCAAGACACAAATTTATATTAAACAGCCAACACATAATTCAGTTTCAACAACAACAACAAAAATAATATTTATAATAATAATAATAATAATTCATTGAACATCTTAAATGATCTACACTGCCACCTACTGGTTACACCCTTTCAAGAACTGAAACAAAGATACAACTAGGTTTTCATAGTGTTAAAGTGTTAGTACATTTTTGTGTCTTCGGAAATAAAAACTAAAAAATTGAAAATTTTTTTAAAAATTTAAAAAATTGTGAAGTCCCATTAACATCATTATGGAATTCCTGGTCACTATTTATTTTTTTTTAATTTTTTAAAATTTTATTTATTTCTGTATGTGTATGAATGTACTGCCTGCAAGTCTGTGCACCCGTGTCGTGCAATGCCGCGGAGGTCAGAAGAGGGTGTCGGACTCCCCTGGAACTGGAGTTCTCCTGGAATTGGAGTTTCAGACGGTTCTTGACTGCCATGTGGGTGCTGGGGATTGAACCCGGGTCCTCTGTAATAGCAGTTGGTGCTCTTAACCACTAGGCCATCTCTCCAGCCCCATTTTTTTTAATTATTGAGTGCATACAGGCCAAGGCAAGCCTGCATTTCATTCAGATGGCCAGTGGGTTAGAAAAAGGTTCCAGTGAGGACCACCAATCTGGATGGCTGGTGTTGTGAGTGGACACAGGCTGAAGATAGACCTAGAGCCATCAACCTGAAATTCCTGTCCAGGGTTCAGCAGTCTCTGGGCAGGTGGAAAGTAATGGCCAAGAGTGGGAAACATGTCTCGTCCCAAGCTAAGGATCTGAGTTGGAAGTATCTCTCCCGTCGGGTTACAGAAGTAACCAACTGACCTCTGCGGCAAGGGGTCAGTTCTCCACAGTGTCTGCAAAGCCAGCACTGCATTCCCCTTCCCTTAGCAGGACCGCATTGTACCTGCTCATGGCAAAGGAAGCTTCCTAGAAGCTCCCACAAAAGAAAACAAATCATGATGGTAATGGAATTGTTCCTTAACTATAAAATAACCAACTGCTATGGTAACAATTTCTCATGGGGCATATATAGCCAGACTTTAATTAACTAATGAGCATAAGAACTATAAAAGAAAATTTTATTAAGAACTAGTTACTAAAAAATCTTTAAAGCAGGTTTTCATGCCAGGCCTGAAGACGGCATCTCCAAGAGCTTGGAGGAAGATGGTCATTAAAATCCACACTGTAAGGTTTGCAGTTTAAAATGGTATATTTAAAAATAACATATATTCATATAGAGAGGTATTTCAGTAGAGATTTATACATAAATACAAAATAAACAATATAAGTTAATGGACTTGATTTCTCTGAAGTCATAGTCTAGTCATATAGTTTTAAAAAACAAAGTGAATATATGGTTAAAATTTATTTGATAGGGATTCAACTTTGGCCAAGCTTTGTCTACATATTATAGGATATTTTAAGACTTAGTAAAAATGTCTATATTAGTTAAATTTGGTTGAAGGTTTTATTGGAAATGGTAATACATCTGAACTAATTGGGAATATAAAATGTTAATTGTTGTTAAAGCAAATATAGGTCTCCTTGAGTCAAGCAAGACTCCTCCGTCAGCACAGTTACACCTCACCTGCCTGGAAATACTGTGCAGCAGAGGCAGCCATATGTCTGTATATCCCAAATCTAATTGGCTATTAGCTCTCTCCTTGGAGGAATAACCCATGGCTGATGCCACAAGCTTACATCCTCTAATGGTTAGGAGATGTTATAAACCACAGGAAGACCCTGTCATACTCATGGATTAACATACCATCCAAACATCTGTGTCTATACCAAAGTAACCTACCATAACAATTAGTACTGTTTAAATACCTATATATCTAATTGGGTGTGCTTCATTAGTAGGATCGAAAGGTTATGCCTGGACAAGCTGTCAGCCCATGAAAGAAAACAGCCAGAAATGACTAGAGACCAAGACAACAGCTCCAGAGAAAGTAGACTGTTTTGCTTCTCATCCACCTGTGCCCCTTTTCTAAGCCTAGGGAACAATCTGTGGAAGAGGGGGCGTGGTAGAATGTAAGGGCTGCGATTGGGGTGAATGGTGAAACTACAACAATATAGACTGGACACTCATTTGATCAACTTGATTGAACATACAAGGCCCCCCTGCTGGATGGTGGGACCCATGAGCTGTGTGGGTTTGGGCACAACTGCTTGCAAATTGGTTTTACATGAAGGATGCTTGTACTCACAAATTATCACTTATTGTTAAAAAAATGAAAACAAAACAAAAACAAAACAAAAAAACAGAGAAAGATGCAGAAAAGTTATGGCAGAATGCATGATCTGGGTTGGGTAGGGGTGGGGTGGGGGGGAGGGAAAGGGACATATGCCTGAACTGAATTGGAAAATGATGTATGAAATACACAAAGCATCAATAAAAATAAATAAATAAAATGTTAATTGTTTTATTTATAATTTTTATTGAATTTCCAACAATAACTTTGGGGTTAAGGTACACAAATGGTCTCTATATATTTCTGTGTTATACAGTATCACCTTGTATCATTTTCTTTTGCCTGTAGGATAATTTAACCAAAGGAATTAAGTTTAAGTTTACTTCCCAAATAAATAGCATACGGTCAATGATAAACAGTTTGGGTGAATTTGATGAAAACTTACACCTTGGTTCCTGTTTATTGGTATGTGTAATACAACTTAGGCATCTATAGGTAAAAATATAAAATTTTAAAAAAACAAAAAGAGGGAAGTGGTAGAGTGCTCCCTCTGAGATACAAATGGAAAACTGTATTCCAAACCTTTTGATAAATTTTCAATTTTGAGATATTGAAACTAACAATGGGAGATTTGTATGTTCCCATAGGTAAAAACACCAACCTAAATGCCTGAAAATGTACGACTTTTGGCTGTGCAGGATGGACTGGGAAATACCAGCAGAGAGGTTGGCCCATCTGAACATTAAAAGGAAGAGGCACCTGAGACTGCCTGAGTCACAGACACCGAGCATCTCTCTGAATTCTATTTTATAATGTGCCCTAATGAAGTTTTCCTTCCAGATGCTGAGAAACCTCCCTACCTCTCCCTTTTATAGGAAAAAGATTAACATGATGATAATGAACTCATTCCCTAACTGTAAATTAGAGCCAACTGTTATAGTGGTAACTTCTTATAAAACAGGTATAACTACTTTCTTTAATTGACTGATAGACATAGAAACTGTGAAAGGATAATTCTCTATTCAGAGCCAAATATAATAGTAGTCTTTATAAGCTATGTAATTAAACAAAATATATTAATACAGGAGAGCTCTGATATCAGCAATGGATTATTCTGCCAAGGAGATGTTGGTCAGGAATCCAAGCCCCAAAATGATAAAGGCCTTTTGCTTATAAACTGGGATACCTGCAAGAAGAGTGGCAGTTAGGCCCTGCTGCTGAAGAGCTGGTGTAAGCATGGGAAAGATGTATTGAGACCACACTTGCACGTGTACAGTGGTCTCTGGAATTCCAGAGAGTGTTACCAAAGGCCACTAAAGCAATGAAGCAAAATATTGGTCTCCTTGAGTCAAGCAAGACTCCTCTGTCAGTATCAGCTACACCTCAACTGCCTGGAGATATTGCACAGCCAGTGGCAGCCATATGTCCATATGTCCCAAATCTAATTGGAAATTAGCTCTCTCCTTGGAGGAATAATTTATGGCTGATGCCATAAACTTACATCCTCTGTTGTTTAGGAGATGTTATAAGCCACAATAAGAACTTGTCACCCTTTACAGAAAAGCCACAGTTCATGGATTAGCATACCATCCAAACATCTGTGTCTAGGCCCACAACTTAGCTTGCCATAATAAATAGTACTGTTTAAATGCCTGTACATCTAATTGCTTGTGCTTTATTAGTAGGATTAAAAAGGAACCCCTGGTAAACTGTCAACCCATGAAGGGAAACAACCTGAACAGACTAGAGTCCAAAATGCCATCTCCAGAGAAAATAGACTGCTTTGCTTTTCACCCACTTGTGCCCTTTTCTCAAAGCCTAGGGAACAACCTGCAGAAGAGGCATGATAGAATGTAAGGCCTGCAGAAATTGGGGTGAATTGTGAGACTATAGCAATATAGACTGGACTCTTATTTGATCAACATGCTTTTGCATACAAACTTCTCTAATTGGACTATGGGAACCTTAGGTTGTTCAAAATTCGGACATAGATACTTGCTAATTGGTTTTACATGAATGTTACTTACATTCATTGCTTATGTTTGAGAATTGGTTCACATCATGGTTGGGTTTTTTGGATATCAATTGGCCTTAGTGTGAAAATAAAGTTTTAGGTCTGACCTTCCCCCACTGCCTGGCACTCAAAACAGGCTTGAGCAGCTGGCTATTCAAAACTCAGGTTCCTTCATGTTGTTAGCCTCGCCCATGGGCTTCCCTGACTCTCAGAAAAATAAAAAAATAAAAATAAAATTTAAAGGGCATGATGTGGGAAAACTTAGTTAAGATGGGTAGCTTTCTAAACCAATGGGGCCTCCCTGGCCACACCCATGGGGTGGGATGTAGTTTAGGATTTGGCCCGGGGAGTTGAGTCATGCTGTCTATATAACCAGTCATTTTGGAATAAAATGCTCTTTCTGTATTTGGACCTTAACCTATGTCCATGTGGTGTGATTTCCTGCACATGTTTTCCACATAGATCATCCTGGGAATAAATGGGACACCCCACATAGACCTATGCAATATGCATTTCATGAGCTGAATCATTGCAGGACATGACAGGAAATTTTACATTCAGGTTCTTTTCATACTAAGCATGTTCATGTAGTTTAGTATTATCCTGGCTTTTAAAACCCACAACATATCTGACACATCCTAAATGTGTTCTCTTCAATGTCTCAGGATGTCTTTCAGTCATCCAGTAATGAATCACAACAAACAGGAATTAGTATAAACTCTGCCCAATCAGCTTTTTAAATTTTTTTTAATTGTATTTATTTTTTATGTGTATGAATGTACTGTCTGCATGTAGGTTTGTGCACCTGTGTCATGCAATGCTGTGGAGGTCAGAAGAGGGTGTCAGATTCCCCTGGAACTGGAGTTAAAGATGGTTCTTATCTGCCATGTGGGTGCTGGGGCTCGAACCTGGGTCCTCTGTAAGAGCAGTCAGCACTCTTAACTGCTAGGCCATCTCTCCAGCCCCCCAACCAGCTTTTACAGAATATGTAAGAAAGGTTAACATGTTATCACAAATGATAAAGAGAAATTCTTTTTAAAAATTTGCTAAGACGATGAGAGTTTAGATTTGTGAGTCTGTGCCATGTTGAGGAACTATTTGGTCAAAAAGGGAGAATTGTTGATATAGGAAGATTTGAGATAGATGTAGATCTCCAGGATAAATCCTGCTGACCAGCCAACCCACTTTGGTGAGCCACCTGACCTCAGAAAGCCCCATGCACTTATCTTGAAAATTCATAGGGTGAACTTACCTGACTGAGTCTTGGTGGCCTGGCACTAAGAAATCAGTCTGAGGGTGCAGCAGTGCACAGCATGGGGTGGAACATGAGAGAGGCCACCAAGGACTGGATCAAACCAGGATGGGGAGTCACACTAGACATAGCTGTGATAGTCGGAGTATGAGGCAGAGCTGAATACAAGACCCAGTTATAGCACAGACCATGGTACTGGCTTTAAAAAAAATCGAGAGAAAAACTAAAAATGCAACATTCCATAATTGAGGTACAGACTGCAGCCCCTCTGTGACAGCCTATCCCATATCATCTTAGAAGAAAGCTGTCAGAGTGAACATAAACCTTCAAATATCTCCTGTAATCATCATATCCTGCTTTCTCCTTGCTGCTCTCATTTTGAAAACAGCTTAATGCATTGCTGTTTTCTCCCAATAAGCTGAGAACTCCAAAGAGTGTCAACCATCCCTGCTCCTCTAACATTGTCCCCACCCTGAATTCCCCATTCTTCTGGGGTTTAAAATCCCCCCTTTCCTGATTCATGGGCTTAGTCATGTATCTGACTGAGGTGAACTGAGGGCAACTAGACCAGCAGATGCCGCCTAGGAGATAGGAAAGACAGGGGCCTCATGCCTCCTGATCGTCTGTGACCGTATGTTGAGTTCCAAACAGGCCTCACCTTGAAAATGGACCATGATTTCTTTCTAACGCAGGCAACAATATTTTGAACTAGGCATTTCAGAACAAGCTTGATTTTTAAAAAGTAAGAAAAGTTAGAAATAAATCCTGATCTTAGAAGATAATTAGCCTTTGTGTCAACCACATCTCGTTTATGATTCAGCATGAAAAATACACAGAGAGAGGCAGAACTTTAAAGCTCAAAATTGTTTGGAAATGACTATTTTAGAACATTTTATTCATGTGCAGTGAATTTTAGCCTTTAGCACTGTAAGAGTCACAGAAGATGAAATGCTGATTAAATGGGACTGAAAAATCCAAAGTTTTCTTTAAGAAGCTTCTAGAAGATTCTAAAGCACAGAATCTTGAAAACGCCTCAGCAATCCCTAGACACACAGCACAGTGTTCCTGTTTGCTTCTGAAGCAACACCACTGCTCTACAGTCTAAGAATGAAGGAGGTGGAGCTGGTGCAAGGAGGTGAGATGCAAAGGCTGAGGGTTTGGTGAGGGCCAACCAGAAGTAGACCTTCCTTTGAAGGTGGAACCCTGAAGGGCAGGGCAGGAAGCCATTGTTCCACTCTTCTGGTTTCTTGGTTTACAAGTGAGATGATCCCTTGCTCAGAGCATGAGCAATGAGGTTTGGCAGTGGGGATATCAACCAGGCACCTTTTCAGTGGCATGTGTTTCATACAGACAGAAAACTCAGCATTTTGAGTAGTGCAAACACCCACCCAATGAGATGTACTATTATATGGTGCCATTTCTCTTTGAAAAAAAATTTTTGAAGGTATTTTTAGACAAATATTTTATTTTTAAGAACATTGCAAAACACAAAATCATCCTCTTTGTTTAGAAATCTCGCTTCTGAAAATTAAGTTATTTTTGTTGTTGTTAGAAAAATTAATCACACTTCCTTTTTTTTGACTGCTGGTAGCTTTAATTCCCACTGAAAAAATAAATGAAATTTGGTAACAGCACCATGATGCCAGTTTCTTGGGCATAAAATCATAGTGTTAGCTTTCAGGCTACCTTCCCTTTTGTCTGTCCCAGCTCAGTCACAGCAGCACCAGAATTTGCAATGATATTTAAATGCCAACGAAAACTTTCCCTGTATATTAAATAATGAAAGGTATTGGATATCTTTTTTTCTTGTTTATATATATTCTTGGAGTTGGGTCCTTTACTCTCTGATCCATCCTGGAAGTAGGTTCTTTATTCTCCGATCCATCCTGGATCCAGGTACTTTACTCTCCAGCCATACTGGAGCCTGGTCCTTTACTGTCTGATCCATCCTGGAGCCTGGTCCTTTACTCTGTGATCCATCCTGGAGCTGGGTGCTTTACTCTCCAGCCATACTGGAGCCTGGTCCTTTACTCTGTGATCCATCCTGGAGCTGGGTGCTTTACTCTCCAGCCATACTGGAGCCTGGTCCTTTACTCTGTGATCCATCCTGGAGCTGGGTGCTTTACTCTCCAGCCATACTGGAGCCTGGTCCTTTACTCTGTGATCCATCCTGGAGCTGGGTGCTTTACTCTCCAGCCATACTGGAGCCTGGTCCTTTACTCTGTGATCCATCCTGGAGCTGGGTGCTTTACTCTCCAGCCATACTGGAGCCTGGTCCTTTACTCTGTGATCCATCCTGGAGCTGGGTGCTTTACTCTCCAGCCATATTGGAGCCTGGTCCTTTACTCTGTGATCCATCCTGGAGGTGGGTCCTTTGATCTCTGATCCATCCTGGAGATGGGTCCTTTGCTCTCTGATCCATCCTGGAGCCCGGTCCTTTGCTCTCTGATCCATCCTGGAGATGGGTCCTTTGTTCTCTGATCCATCCTGGAGCCTGGTCCTTTGCTCTCTGATCCATCCTGGAGCCAAGTGCTTTACTCTTTATTTCTTTTTATTGTATGTGTGTGAATGTCATGCCTGAGTGGGTGTGAGCACTCCTATGTCATACAGTGTCCATGAAAGAGAGAAGAAGATGTTGGATCCTCTGTAACTGGAGTTACAGATGATTATTAGTTGCCATGTGGGTGCTGGGATTCAAATCTGGTCTTCTGCAAGAACAACCAATGCCCTTAAGTGCTGAGCCATTGTTCAGTCCCCCATAACACCTTTTCTTATTGGGAGAAACGTACTTTCTCCCAATACCATATACTGGGATGGAAAGGCTTCCAATAGAGTCTATGAATGGAGAGAATTTCCACCTACTTCTTTGTTTCTTCTCAAGCATCCTACTGTCCCCGTTTCCACTCCTCTTGTCCTGAAGAACAGAAAGGCTGGTGCTTCTGTCCACTCTTGGCTTCACTTTCTCTTGATGCATCTCTCCAAGCTATGTTTACTAGAGGATGCACCATTTCTCTCCTTGAGAACTCAAGAAACACAATGAATCAGGTTGCTTCATAGCCAAGTTTAGTTTTATCATCAAATATAACATTGGGGCTTAAGAAGTGGCTCAGCAGTTAAGACCACTGGCTGCTCTTGCAGATGACCAGGGCTCGATTCCCAGCACCCATATGGCAGCTACCAGCCATCTGCAACTCCAGTTCCAAGGGAATCTGATACACTCTTCCGACATCTGTGGGCATTGCACAACACAGGTACACTCACATACATGCTGGCAATACGCTCATACACATAAATTAAAATAATAAATAAAATGTTTTTAAACATAGTTATTCATTGACAGTTTCATGCATTTTACCCCATTACCCTTTCCTATCGTCATTCTACTCTCCTGAACCCCCTCTTCCCAACAAGCCCCTCCTACTTTCATGCTGTGTGTGTGTGTGTGTGTGTGTAAGAGAGAGAGAGAGAGAGAGAGAGAGAGAGAGAGAGAGAGAGAGAAACAATTCAGTTTAGTTAAGGTTGCTTCACAAGTGTGGGTCCGGGATTATTTACTGAATCATGTATAGGCTTCTTACCAGTGGTCACACAATTTAATTTAATTTAAACAAAATGACCCAAGGACCCCTCCCCCAAGTGACCATTAATCCCAACAGCTCCCTAGCACAGGCAAAGCCTCCTGAGCTCCTCCCATGTCTGTGCCATGATGTTGACAGGCCTAGTCTTGTACAGATCTTGGGCAAGAGGCCACAGCTGCTGTGAGTTCATGAGTAAAATGTCCATGTCATGTCCAGATAAAATATACTACTTTTCAGAGCACAGAGGGTATGCCTGTTCATTCACCCAGTAAACACTACATTTCAAAAATATCCATACTCCACTATTCCAGAATCCTTAAAGACTCTAATTTCCTTAAATGCTGACGTATTACTGAATCATGGGCTAGCTTTTTCTTTGCAGTGAATGTTCCTTCCTCTTGTTTACTTCTTTGTGAATAGCTGGATGTGGTTTTTCAGAGTTCAGTGGACTTCCACGATTCAAGTTAAATGAGAACGACATTCAGATCTATTCTTGTCTTCAAACTAGATTATCCTCCAGATGATAGATTTCACAGGATGAGGAAAATGAATTCTATGGTGGGTCATATGATACCAAAGTTCTCGTGGTGAACTCAAGGCAGTTGGGCTGGGTAGACATGCTCCATACTTCAGAGTGCCCCTGAGGGTTCCTGGGTGGCTGACCCTGGGATGTCCCTGACCTCATGACTTATTACCCAGGAAAAGACAAAGCAAAGATACCACCCAAGTAGCCAGTCCTGCATCACCAAGAAGCCAATCTGTGAAAACCCACCAGGCATCATGCTGTTCTGTACAAATGAACTGAGAACTTTGTTCTTCATGATCTCAAACAAAGAAAGCAAAATTAAATGCATAGCATCTTTTTCTTTCCATTTATTTCTTCTCTAAAACTTCCACTGTTTCCTGATATTTAATTTTAGTTCTTAGGCTCAATGAATGGATATGGATCCATTTTAAATCCCCAAATCAGTAAGTGCTCTGAACAGCTGTCTACTAAGAAACCTGTAATCCATTTAGTGAAGGCCAATAATGCTGGCTCTCTTTCCACAGATGGTGCTGGATTATTAAAGTGGAAATATGCCAATAAGTTTGCCCAGTACATTTCCACTTTAGAGAGGATCCTGTGCAAAGCTAAACCTTGTATTACTTTAGGCTGTGATAATTGAATTCAGCTCTGATTCTCTCATAGCCTGGTCTGACCAAATCCATTATTTTTGCTATCTCTTAAGCTTCAGTTTTCCTGCCACTAACCCCAGCATCAGAGTTTCTGGGAGGAAAACATTTCATTTACTGTCAATATGCTTGGATGGTAGCCATGTTCCTTTTTCTTTTAATAGGGCAGGTAATGTGGATTGAAATAGGTAGGAAATATAAATAACACTAAATATACCACTGTATGACCACAGTCATTTATCTTTATCTCATTTCAGTCATCTGCTAAAGAAGATAATAAACTTACTTTAAATGTTTCAGTGTTTAAAGCATAAAGAAGTGCAAATACAGTTTATAATTTATATAAATTATGTTATATAAATATATAATATATAAATATATAAATATAATTTGCATATAACAATATAAATTATATTGTTCTATAAATACATATATATTTATAATATATAAATATAATATGTAAATATAAAAATATATTTATATAACAATATAATTTATATTGTTATATAAAATTATATATATTTATATATAATATATAAGTATATTTATATATTTACATAACAATATAATTCATCTGTTTGGGGAAAATTATATGAATCAAAGTGCTAGTATTTTCCTGATCATGCAAACAATATCAGTTCTGGGTCTGTTGATTAATAAAGTTGATATCACTGTAGAGTTGGAGGAGTTGGAGTTAATGAGCTCCATCCACTCGTTTTTTAATGTTATTAAGCGCTTTCCATAAGTCATACATCATTCCTCAATTGAATCTAGAGTTGCTGTTTCCCTTTCCATGCCCCCCACCCCACCTGAGTCCCTACGCTCTGCAATACATGTCCTACATCTTTTTTTGAGTCTTTCCAGAGTTTTATTTTCAGCTCTATTGTTCTCTCCAACTTGTATTGCTACTATATATATATATATATATATATATATATATACATAAATACATAGATACATATACATATCACTTGAATTGGAGGATTTTTTCTTTTTTCTTTTTATTTTTTTATATATATTTTGTACAAGAGTATCAAATCTAGACCCCTATTGTAAAGAGTAGTCAAATCTAGCACCCTGTTCCCTCCCTACCCCCCACCACCACCAGAGGCTCATGTTATTTCTGCCAAACATGCTTTTCATCCTCTTTCTCAGTCTTTCTCAAATTCTCCATTTGTGGAAGTTGACTGGTTTTGAGCAGAAGTTCAGTTCGTGTTCAGGTCAGTTCTTTTGATTTCGATCAGATCCTTCTGTTGTTGTTGTTGCTTGTGTGTTGTTGTTGCTTGTTCCAATATGCATCATTCCCAACTGCTCTGGACAAAAGCTCAAGGGACTGTGCACAAGAAATACTTACAAAGGGCGGGTCTAATGGCTGAGCGCGGGCCTCTGTGAGGCGCGGCAGGCAGCGGGCGAGGGGCCGCGGAACAGCAAGGAGCGAGAGACCGCGAGGCCCGAGCCCCGGCCAGGCCGGGTCCGACCCGCCCAGCCCGCGATGCGCCCCAGGGCCGCCCCCTGGCGCAGCTGACGCCCCGCGGCCCCGCGAGACCGCGCCTCCCGGGCTCCATGGCAGGGAAGGCGGCCGCCCCCGGCACCGCGGTCCTGCTGGTCATGGCCAACATGGGCTCGCTCTTCGACGACCCAGAAAACCTGCAGAAGAACTGGCTTCGGGAATTTTACCAAGATTTGGTGACTAAGTGGACACCCACAACTCGAAAAATCAAATGTGCGGAAAGAATTTCCATTTGAAGACGAGACTCAGTCAATCAGAGTTGGAGCATTGGCTGCTCTCGTTGAGATGCCTTCAAGGGTCCTCCTTCTGCGAATGGAATGCTTGGCTTGGGACTACTGTCTGAACACACTTGCTATACTAAATGTTCTCTCCATGTAGGGATCATGATGCCCAAAGCATACAAGTAAGCATTCACAAGTTTCAAATTATTGTAAATACATTATGAACTTATTAGTATTAATATGGAAGATCGGGAACCTCACATCATGAAAACAATTAGGCCAGTTGAAAACAGTCCAGAAGAACTGTCCATGGAGAACTCTAGTGTTCATGGGGGATTCATTCCATGGAAACCTTAGCCCATGGGTACTCAATCCATGGAGAAATCATCCAGACAGAATTTGCTTTCCATGGGGGTCCTCAATCCAGTGGAGAAATGAAAAATTAAAATAATCTGGCATGGAATGGCTGGAAATTGGCATGATTCAGGGACAATTGCTGGGATGGTCTGAAATTAGGAAACAACTCTGGCCATGGAGATATTGGTCCATCGAAAATTCGGGTGAGGAACATAACTCTGGCCATGGAGATATTTGGTCCATGGAAAATTTAGGGTGAAGACAACTCTGGCCATGGAGATATTGGTCCATGGAAAATTCATGGCGAAGGACAACTCTGGCCACGGAGATATTGGTCCATGAAAAATTCAGGGCAAGGACAACTCAGGCTATATTGAATTTCAGCTCTTGCAGAAATAGGTCCATGGGGAATATATCCAGAGAACTCAGACAATGTATTCCTTGAATGAGGGAAAAAAATTGTAACAATTTGAAAAATCAAAAAAACAATAAAATGTACTATAAATAAGAAAAACAACTCCCAAAAAAAAAAAAAAAAAAAAAAAAAAAAAAAAAAAAAAAAAAAACAAAAAAAAAAAAAAAAAAAACAAAAACAATAAAATAAAAGTATAAGAACACATAAGAGTAGATTTAAGGAATAAGAAACAGGAAATGATCTCTGCCTGCAGATGGTGCTGGCTACCATGGAGCAGGTCATTCTAAACCTTTCTAACATATGTTGATGTTAGGTAGAGAGGAGACACGGTCTAGTTCTTCTAATGCCACCAGAAGCAGGTAGAAGGGCCTGGCCAGGAGCTGGAGCATTGCTCCACATCTGGAGGTGGCTGTGCAATCAGCTGTTGGGCAATCCTCCTCTATACAGCCTGCAGGAGGGGATGTTGGCTGGGCCACCAATACAGTGGGTTCTACAATCTCGGTACCACAGCATCCACTTGGGGCTCAGCTCTCCCTGATGGTCTGATGCAAGAAGCTGGTCTGGCATGCAGAGCCTCTGCCATTTCTGCTGTAACTGCATGCTGGGAGTCAGAAGTCTGAGCTGAGGAGGGTTCCAGGTCTTACAGGAAGAACAGAAAACAATGATGGTTCAGATAGGGCAGTTTGAAGTGAACACCCGCCACCATGGAGATGGGGAGATGAGCTTCCCCATGATCACTGTCCTTTCCTGAGACTTCCACATGGATGAAAGCAAAAACCAGAAGCATTCTCTACCTGCCAGAGAACTCCCATCTGTGTCCCTACAACAGGACATCCATCTGACTGCATCTGACATCTCACTGCAGGCCAAGAGCCACTTATGGCAACTCCCTGGAGGAAGCCAGCACTGAACCCTCATTTCCACCTTCTCAGACACCTACCAGCCACCTCCTCCACTTTGGGTGTTGCCTTCATTGATCTCCTTGTGTTCTAGCCACTTTGTCAGTTAGCTCCTCATCCAAACAGTTTAATATAATGTAGAGCATGATTAGCCTAGGTGAAAATGAGTGGGTAAGTCAAACATGTGGGAGACCAACTAGCACAGTATATGCACATCAGAGTGGAGTGAATTGTTATTGTCCCTTCTCGTCAAAAGGTCAGATCTTAGTTTTAAACGAGTGACAAATTCATCTGTTACATACTCTTACTACTCCACATTCGAGCACAAAAGAGAGCTAAGTTTGAAGGTGAAAATAATGATTTGCAGCTCTTATGAGATGGTGAAGGATCAATGAAGACTAACTACCACAGGTTAGAGGCACTTCCTAGGCTCTTTGACTGTGTAGTCTACGGCAAAGACCACAGGTTAGACAAAGCACCCATGGACAAAATGCTTGGCAGTCAAATACTACATGCCCGAGCATCCCGTGTGAGCAAAAGGTAATCTTGTAAGGGGACGCAAGAGGCGACTGAATCTTGTCCCGCATCATGCCCGCCGCTAGTTGGATTCCTGAAACTGGAAGAAAAACATTGACGCATTGTGAGGCTTTGGAAAAGAATGGGAATACTGGGGGTGGGTGATGGATTCTCCAGGGACAGACTTTCTAAGAGTTTCTCTCCTATCTTCTCTCAATGTAAGCTAGCAAATACAATGTGCTATGACCGCAAGAAAACCTACCCAGTTGTTCGTCCTGTTCACTGAGCCCACTATCAGGTTGAAGAGTCTCAGCTTCATCTCTCCAGTGGAAATCCCAGTAGGAAGGTGCTTGGCCATGCCTTAACCCCCAACACTAGCCCACAGCTTCTCTATTCTGCAGATGGGTTCTTAGCCCCCTCCTCACCCAAAGCCCACTCACTTCCTTTCCAGTTGGTCCTCTTCAGTTTGGATCTTCAAACACGCGGAAACTGTCTCACATATCGTATGATACAAAGGCTGGCCTCACCCCTTCCAGCACTGTGGCCCCAATACCTGCCAGAAATCCTCCCTAGCTGTACGCGAGGTTAGGGAACATAAAACTCTGGTTTCCCTGAGGTCAACCTTGGCCGAGAGGCGCTTCAGACATTGGGCCAAGGTGCCTCTCAAGAATTAGCAGTATGAGGCACCTTAGAAAGAGAGAACATCCCACCACCTACTCCCTGCTCGTCACAGTATTAAACATTCATGGAGACGTCCTATAACCTGACTGTATGCTCCCTGAGCGTGGAACCCAAAAGATACTGCTCCGACCGCATTCCCAGGTTCTTCTCCCTTCACTCCTGGAGAACCAGGGCTCTCTCTTCGCGTCTTTCCCGCTGTGGGAGACCCTTACTCAGTCCTCGATGCCCCAACGGTGTAATACCACATGTAGCCGGTAAAAGTCGTCTGCCCTTAACAAACCTGCCCAAATGCTCGGACCAGAAGTAACATTGCACTATACTACTCCCCAAAGCGAACTACCCTTAAAAGAATGATATAGGGGAATAAGAACTACAAAAGATGCTAAAAACTTTAAGGATAGTGGAACCGAATCTCATACTAACATTAGGAACTTGTGTCTACTGGCACTTTATGGCTTCCACGATTAGAGGAAGAAGGCCAGGGTCCCTCGTCAATTACGAAGTGCCGTTAATTCTGTTAGACCCAAGTGAGTACCTTCAGCCTTCAACGTGTTAAATTCGTAGCTTGAAATGAAGAAAGCCTCTTGGAGCCAGAACCAGTATCTCTCCATAATGAGCATATAAGAGGTTTCCCTAGCAACCCACACCCACCCTAACTTGTTAGAGGATCCTGCTGAAGACCACCCTGGAGCCCGGAACAACTCACCTCTGTGTGCAATGATCCAGTTCATACGAGCCTGACCCATGTGTAAAGGTGGATAAATCAATCCCTGATACGTTTTGCATGTTATATGCAGATGAAGTAGCCCATGAAGGTAGACAAAGTCATAGTCCCCATTCCGCACAGCAGTTGATGCTAGGGGTTTAGCATCTCAAAGGCCAAAGCATTGCTTTTCACTTTCCTCTCACGCACTCTGGAGCCTTAAGCTACCAATTAGTGACTCTCTGCATTATGTAATGGAAATTCCATGAGCTGCACCCTTCTCATCTTGTCTGCAGGAAGTGGACCAAGGAGGCAAAGCTTGCAAACATCCAGAAAAAATACGAGTTTACTTACCCTGACTTTTTCGTCAGTGATTTATTGCCATACCCACTCTAACCAGGTCATAATAAAAAGGTAACCTTTTTTACTGAATACAGTGAGATGTGGAGAATTTTATAGTGAGCCGGTGTGTAAAAAGAAAACATGTAATCTAGAAGGATACAGAGTGTCTCGAATATCATTGTGTATCAAAACACAAATTTCTACGTTATACTACACTACAAAACCACACAAACATTCCTACACTACGCATAAATTTAAACAGTCATCCCCAACACTTGCCATGTACGCATATGCACACACACACACACACACGCTAGTTGACACCCACACTTGATTTGGTATTGGTGGCTAAACCTCATTATTTAGGTATGAGAATACATCTCTAAAAGATATTTCTGCCGTAACTCTAGAGAATCTAGAACACAAATTCTAACTTGTAGAAATACAAGTTAGTCGACCACAGTTGGCGGAAATAACAATGGATCCGGATCTGCGCTGGGATAGAGGCGCATTCAGTGCATATCTCCTCGAAAAGTGCTCATCAACTAATGTCATGTCTTATATTCTCATTGTACTCCTGTTGGTCTCTATGAGGCTCTATTTCCCATGATATATGGCGTCATATTTAGTCTCTCTGTTTTATGTCTAAAGATGAGATGGAACATCCTGCTGGATCCTCGAGAGATGCTCTTCGTCATGACAGAGTTGGCTGCGTCAGGTGTTGCTAGTTCGGTCGTGTAGTATACCTGGTGAACCAGAAGAATACTTACTCCTAGTTCTTCTCATCATATATTGGAACTGCATTTTTCGACAGATGGTGAGATCACTTCCTTGTGCCGCCGTCACTGCTCCCTCACAGTGGCCATACGGACTTGCCTCCCATAAAGGTACCATGGTCCTGCGCGCGTGATCATATCCCCTCCCATCTCTCTAGCCCCGCAGCTGGCAATGTGAACAAGGGCACTTCCATTACTGAGCTGACCTCGTCCCATCTGTGATTTGATATCTCCTTCCCATTAGGCTACAGATTTCTGAGGAAGCTGGTTTCAAGTGAGTGTCGATCTTACGCACTGCTGAGGGGAAGCACTAGAAGATGTGTTTACCATGCATCCGATTTCTTAAGCCAAGTACACTGCTTTCGTACCTCATTTGATCAGGACTCAATCTTCCTCATCTCTCACCAAGTTTTTCTTATCACTCACGTCTACACTCCATCACTAGAATCCTGAAGTAAAATTTTTCATATAAGGGTAGTCATTCCAATATAATATAACCTCAACCAATAGATTTTATTAGTAAAATGATATACCTGCAATAAGTACCACGAACAGAGAAACAATAGATCCTACGTGGAGATGAAGACACAATCAGTGGCCACACACTCTTGTGTACATGCTCCCAATGGCACAACAGGCCACCTGTTCACAAGAGCCCAGTAAAGTTTGGGTCCAGAATGACTTTGACCTGGACGGTTATAGTGTGATTAGGTTCTAGGTATTATTCCATTTATTGGGTATTCTAAGGAACTTCCTGGACTCTCACGCGTCGATCGTAAGTCTAGTAAGTGTAGTCCAGATATATTGCTCTTATGGAGCAAAGAGTGATCGAGTTTACTATGTGTCACAGTTTTGGTACTTTCAGCTGGCTTTGAGAACGAGGGGCTGAATGTGGTTCCTATATTCTTTTTGCCGAGGCGTTTTTTGGCAGACCGTGTTATTCTTTCTTTTTGATCGAACTGTGAAGTTGGGAGCCAACAATGATGTCTCGAGTGTAGAGACGCTCTTGTCGTAACTCTGTGGAATTCGTCTGTGCAAGTGTGGAAAGTAATTTTAAAAGATGGCCCCTCCACATTTTGCATCCCTGTCTGGTAAGACATCATTATTTGCCTCTTGATTGTGTCCTCCCTTAAGTCAACTATAACACCACTATGGTGGGTTCGTAAAATCGCGTTCTGTTGCCTTGTTGGTCAAAACGCGAGCCTCATTGCTTGTTAAAAAATCATTTCAAATTTTATGATCTATATGTAATATTGTTGGGTCAGTGCGCCGTAGATGGAAACACTTCTCTACGTATGTCAATCAGTGGCGCTTTCATCGAGGATAGTAATGGATTACTCAACCAGCATCATTAGGATTAAAAAGCCAGAAAGTCCGAGCTAGGGTTTGACCACGGCCTAAGAGCTGAACACCCGCAAAGTGTCTATCGCCCACTAGGTAATTGCCACCCTTCCTCTCGTACTGCTTTAGTAATTACACCTAACAATAAACCAAAACCTGATGTTATCCTATTTGAAATACAATGCATTCTATTAAATACACCAAGAAGTTTCAGTGTCCAGACGAGAAGCAAAAAATAGAAGATGAAACAGATGCCAAAAAGTGGTTACAAATTACGTGAAAACATAAGTATGATAACATACTATCCAGTCCTTATAATACACCTTATACTTCCGTAATCATATACTTTTGAAACAATTTTGTAAACAAGGATGCTCCCTAATGCGTACGCCATGTTGACTCTTATTAGGGGCTTTCTCCCCCTTATGTAGTAAAACATAATAGTGCATTAATATAGCATTTCTAATTCGAATTATTAAAAGTTCACTTCTGCTTCATAAAGGGAGTTTCACCAAGTGCCAGCCTGATTGAATGTGCGCACCTGACCTCTAAAAAACCTTTTTTTTACTCTAAAAAAAAAAGAGAAAAATTACTTACGAACTAGGGATAAGGTCGCGTGCCTGTGTGCTCCTACAGCAAACCTCACAGATGAAAGCGTAGAGCCATTCTCGTCGGAGTTTGATTTTTCGAACCTCCCTGTGCCGTGGCTAACTCGTGTTTACGTTGTGTCACTCTCTAAGACATTTGCAGAGAGAGAGGTAATAGACTATCCCTCTCCTCATACGTGGCCTATGCCCTCCTTAGCCAATTCTTAATATGCCTCCACTCAACCACATAGCCTTCAAGGTAGATTGTTATCTTCACTTTAAAGTCCCTCGATCAACTCACTATAACAATCATCTCTCACTGTGACTATTTGCCTGTGTAGATGTACTCATTTTGATGTACTATTATTCCCAATTCATCAGGTGGAGGGTGGGCAGATATTTGGATTAGTCCAGCGATTACCGGACTTCCGAGACTCTGCCCTCCATGGCTATTTGTGAAAAGAGAAGAATCTGTAAGCTACCAACACCCAATGGCCGCCCTGTGAGATTGGTGTCCAATGGGATCTCGTCATGTCTACGGCTCGAAAGAGAAGTGTGGTTCGCTGACCAGGTCCGCTTGGGTAAAGTACAAATTCTTCCGCCTACCAAATTGGTTATGTGGAGTATCAAACCCTGACCAAAACCCAATGAGGATGAAGGGTCTGGAAGGATATGCTCTGGATTTGATGGATCCGAGCTGGCACCAAGGTGGCATATTCATTCCAAGTCTTCCAGGGTTCTCCACACTGAGTTAAGGCTTTCTCATAAATGAGATACTAATTTTAACAGCAGTAATTACAAGCAGAAAATATCATAAAAAGATCCCCACCAAGCACAGAGGTTAAGTTTGTAGAGTGGAGTGGCTTCTTGTTTGCCGTGTCAACTCGTAGTCGCGTACAACCTTCTCCATGAGATCACTTTTTTAACCGGTATAATCATTTTGCGATCTCCTTTCGTTTGAGAGATAGCACGTCCGCCCTCATAATACGTGTGCGAGAAGTAAAGGGTGGAGGATCAGTTTGATAGAAATCACCAGACCTATCTTTTCTATTGGATAAAGAGAAGGAACAGGACTCGACTATTCAACACTAGCCGCTCTTTTGAGAAAGTAAAGCGCTGTCTTTGTCGATTTTAATGAAACACTCTTTGCCATTGCTAGTTAAGCCAGAGTTGTAAAACTAAAGTGGGATGTTTAACATGTTGGCTTTAATATAGGGATGCCCTGTGTTTCACTACTCGAGCCATCCTCTAAGTGTCACAATCAAACCCTTGGTGGATAAATCTCCAAATATGTACAATTCAGCTCGTTCCTAATGCATCCACTAGTAGAACTAATACTGAGTGTGCTTTCTTGGTTCCAGAATTGTTGATATTTTCTTCCTCATGTCATTTCCTGTTTCACTTGAGGTAGTTCTTTATATTTCCTGGAAATCAATGCTTTGATCATACGCAAGTGAATATAGGATCGAAGAAAGTGAATACACTAACCAGACTATGTCAGAGCTGACACAATGGAAAAAAGAACCATCTGTGTGGCCACATGTTTTCTTTTACTAGATCTGTTATCTCGTACTGCAATGCAAACTGATACCCACCTGTGCCTTGGGATTCGCTGCGTCGGTGTTTAATTAAACTGGAAATGATATATTAATAGTAAACCCTAACTTTATGTGTAATCACTGTGGGACGTCTTTCCAGGCCATTTAAACTTTCCTGCCCCTGTTGATTCCCTCTCATATTTCCCCACACTAAATGCCAAGAACAAATTAAGACTGAGTATCCCCCTATGTCGCCAAAGGGCATTCCCTGATCGAAAGGTTTTCCTCCCACATTTCCTGTGCTATGACTTGTATATCTACTGGGCTCACAAACTTTTCTTCCTCGATGTGTCTATGTAAGGACATCCGCTGTGTTAGTGCATGCAATCCATTGTCTTTTTTCACCGGTGTGTTTATATGAGGTCCCCCCCCATTTGTCGAATATCGACCTTAATCTTGCTCAGCTTCTTTGTTGTCCACTGATTTAGGAAGTCTTGGTCTAATAACACATTGCGATGCACATGTAATGCTTGATAGTGGGTATATGACTTTGACTGGACCATTTAATTGCTCTGGGATCCCCTAAGTAAGCACCTTTCAGAATGCTGCTCCCTCCGCCAGTAACTGGGGAATTTCAACGTAGAGGGTCTAGTGTGTGGAAAAAGCTCCATGTTGGAAAAGGACCTCGCCTATCTTTTTTGTGTATGGAACATGGTGAGGTGCGACTGAGTGAGCAGAGAGGAGGTGTGGGAGCCAAAAGATAGTCTTTTTAACACTTTTAAGCATGTATATCCTTCCATAAGCTAGGTTGATACCTCAGTTATTTTTAGACTCGATCAACCCTAGCATAAACATGTGGGTGTCTGAAGATTGGCTGTTCTGTGTGTGTGGAAACAGTCCACTTCCTTCTTGGTGCAAACCGTTTTTCACCATAGGTGACATTGTATGACGGTGGCACAGTCCTGGGATTTAGCGGGGTTGTTATTAAGTAGTAAATGGTGCTCACCAAAGGGTGGGAGTTCGTTCATTTTGGATTTCCATTATATGGGTCAATTTCAGTGTTCATGTATTCTTGTGCTTCCTTTGTCCTATGAATGGCTGAGAACGAACTCAACCAGGCAATGTTTTATTCTCTAATCCCAATGGATAGTCACATAGTCGCTAGTATAGAAGATTAACTTAATTCACATTTTGACAGATTCTTGGATTACTTTGAAGAGTCTCTGTTTGTGTGGAAACCGATTCGAATTACCTACGAAATAAATTCCCTTTTCTACTAGCTCACAGACGATCCCAACTACTGCTATGCCTTTTTGCTCAGACCGGTTGCTCTTGCTCTTGGTGCCTAGTCTCACAAGGCCTCACACATCTTGATTAAAGATGTGAGCTGCTACTTTGACAGGATACTTAGCTTGTAATTCTCCAAAGACACCTCGAATTTACAATAAGTGGTATTGTTAGACTCTTCAGTTGTGTTTCCTAAGTTTCGCATAGCATATTGATAGAAAAACATTGCTAGGAGATCGCTCGTGTCTACCAAAGTTTGATATGTGGTTTAGTATAAGTCGTGGCGTTTTTTATTTAAAACAGTAGCTTGTTAAGGATCAAGAAGTTGTAGAGTTGACACCCTACCAAAGGGTATTAGCGCAAACGCAATAGGGGACAAACCCAAAGTGGCCTTTTTTACAGGCAGACCATGCAGTGATTTTTACTTATATTAAATTTCCCATTCCAGTACCTTTAAATGTTAATATTGTGGTAAAGTTCCAAACGAGAGGTGGGTGAATTACATCTTTCAATGCCTCTTAAGTATGTATGTTTCTTTTTATTCTCTCTTTTCTTTTTATTTATGCGCAGGTTTATGATATAACTTTTGATTTGTGTTCTTACTGTTGTATCAGTGAGATTTCTGTTCAGCGTTGTCTCTATTTTGCTTGAGTTAATGTGAATAAAGTAATTTGTTCACATGTATATTGGTATCGATAGACCCATTTACACAGAGACGAGTATTCTTAATATGTAAAGTAAAAGGAAAATAAGACGAAAATCATTGTGTATTTTCTTTATTGAGAGCTGTCTGTACTCTCTGAGCGTATGATGGTGCACTTCTTAAAAAGTTTGCCCTCCTGTTAGAATTAACCTGTCTAATACTCTCTGTACGTGTGATTGCTCTCTTTGTCTGTACCATAATACCCGTGGTGTAAAAATTAATAGAAGTGCCACCGTGATCATGTCCTATTGCTCCCGGTAACAAGGGTAAGGTCTTCAAGTTAGTATTTGTAAGTGTTTGTCGTACTCAGCGAACCTCTACAGTTCACTTTGCTCGTACATCGGCATGGTTTTATCTACGTTCATTTCTAGGGAGGTATTTATCTTTGGTGCGACGGTCGTATGTTATTATTTACTAGACACTTTTCTCCTAAATATAGTAAACAATGTCATCATCACAAGCTTTAGGAAGGCGATTATCTGCTATATACTGAATGTCTCTTCCCTTTATTTCTGAAGCCATTGTTTAGTAACTCTCCTGCTTAGAGATTTGTTATCTTTTCTTATTGCTGGTCAATTGGTCCTACTATCTGCTCTCTGAAGGACTCATTAGTCTTTGTATGTTCTATAAGCGCACGACTCATATTGAAGAGGAAGGTTGCTTATATATGCCACCTCGAGGGAATATACCAAGGAAAGATGCGATCCTTGATCCAATTGATTGTGACGGTACACCCCTTTATTTCCAGGCGTGTTTAATCGAATTTAATCTTTAATTTTAACATATTCAGGACCAAATTCATTTAAGAAGATGATATTCGGGCTGCTTGAAAGTGTGTGTTCCATGTATAAGTGGCGCATTGATTTATATCTGTGAACAGTGAATGAAATCCACAGTCCAATCCCAAAAGTTCTGTTTCATAGGACTTTAAGTGCATATAATGAAGGAGCCACCTGCTGGAAATTTATTCGGCGGAATAATTATAGTTGTCTCGATCTACAAGGGACAGATATTTTTTACTTTTGGCACAGTCAATTGAATCAGAGTGCTCATCGCACTGGCGCTGTTATGAGATTTCTTGTCTTCTCGATGTTTGTTCCTTCGGAATATTTACTCATATATAGCTTGATTAGAATGTGCTTTAATTATTTTTTGACACTAAACATGTTATGAACCAATCCGATTGCGGATATGCCATCTCTTTAAGAGTCCTAAATTTGAATCCACAACTTTGGTTTTTTTGAAGAATGCGCCCAAGTATGTCTTCTTGATATAGTGAGAGTCCCTGATATTTAACGATAGTGGTCGACACTAGGAAATCAGCTGCATAATGTCCTGAAGAGTGTTTGGCAGATAACTGGTGGTTCTTAGGGAGCAGTGTGTGGTACCTCAAAGTGCCTTATTTCATCGTTTTCCTATGGCTCAAACTTAAAATAATTATCGTATACCTGATTTTCTTGTCAAAGAAAGGTAAAATATGGCAAAANTAGAAATAGAGATAGAGAGAGATAGAGATACATTTCTCTAGGGATTATTTGTGGATAATGATTCAATGAATAATATATATTATCTGAAATGAATTTCAATATATTGGAATTAAAGATTTACTGTTTGATTGTTCTTGTATTTTTCCTACATTAAAATTTGGTTTAAATATTAGAAGTACCTAATTTCTAAAATATGTCTATCTTTCTGACAGAAATCAAAATTTTTAATCAAAATATCTTATCCAAATACATTTTACTATGATTTTATTGAGGAAACAATGTTATTATAAGCAATGTTATTCCTAGAAATAATCCCTTTATATTAATGGAATGCCTTATAATAGAAGAAACATTGAATAATCATTGTTCCACATTATAATTTCAATAACTAACAATTTCTGATTTAATTCTAATGATTCATCCCTTAGTAATGTTTCTGGGACTCTGAACCAAACTATGGCCCAATTTTTACACAGAACATAGCCAGATGTGCTAACTTTTCATAAGTCATATTGATTTTTATATGGGGGTATTTAATTAAAATGCAAAAGACAACATAGCAAAAAAAAAGTGTACAATAAAATAATAAAATGCCAATTAGTTATTTCTATGCTACTTTAGTCTAACATATACAAGTTAATGAAATCTTTTAATATTGAAAATTGAATGTTAATTTTATTTTTTATTTTTTTTAATATTATTTAGTATTCTTTTGTTTGGAATGCCAGAGAGTGTTACCAAAGGCCACTAAACCAGTAAAGCAAATATAGGTCTCCTTGTGTCAAGCAAGACTCCTCCGTCAACACCAGCTACACCTCATCTGCCTGGAAATACTGTGCAACAGTGCCAACCATATGTCTGTATATCCCAAATCTAATTCGCTATTGGCTCTCTCCTTGGAGGAATAACCCACGGCTGATGCCACAAGCTTACATCCTCTAATGGTTAGGAGATGTTATAAGCCACACGAGGACCCTGTCATACTTAACAGAAGAAAATGTAATTCATGGATTAACATTCCATCCAAACATCTGTGTCTATACCAAAGTAACCTACTATAACAATTAGTACTGTTTAAATACTTATATATCTAATTGCGTGTGCTTCACTAGTAGGATCAAAAAGCTATATATTATACTGTTTAAATACCTATATATCTAATTGCATGTGCTTCATTAGTAGGATCGAAAGGTTGGGGTGAATGGTGAAACTCCAGCAATATAGACTGTACGCTTATTTGATCAATATGATTGTACATACAAGCCCCTCTAGCTGGATGGTGGGAGCCTTGGGCTGTGTGGGTTTGGGCATAACTGCTTGCAAATTGGTTTTACATGAAGGATGCTTGTACTCAAAACTTGTTAAAAAAGAAAGAAATGAAAGTAAACGTAAAAAAAAAGAAAAAGAAAAAAAAAGATAAAAAAAGAAAAAAAAACAAAGAAAAAAAAAAGAAATAAGAAAACATAAGGAAGGAAAGAGGAAATGTATCTCTGCCCTGAAGATGGTGCGGCTACCATGCAGATGGTCTTTATAAAGCTTTCTAACAATATGTTGGACTTAGGTAGAGAAGAAACATGATCTAGTTCTTCTAATGGGACAAAAGCAGGTAGAAGTGCCTGGCCAAGAGCTGGAGCATTTGCTGCCACATCTGGAGGTTGCTGTGAATCAGGTGTTGTGGGCAGATCCTCCTCTAATACAGCCTGCAGGAGGGGAGTTGGCTAGGCCACCAGTACAATGGGTGCCAGCTCCCCCTGAATGTCTGATGCAGAAGCTGGTCTGGCATGCAGAGTCTCTGCCATTTCTGGTGTAAACTCTGCTGAGAGCTCAGGAGCTGATGCCGAGGAGGGTTCCAGATCAGGCACCTCCTCCTCTTTGGGTGTTGCCTTTGTGGACTCCTGTTCCTCCATTTTGTCATTAGCTCCCAAACACAGATGACAAGATATGAGGAAGCCATGTGGAGATTCACATAGTCCATCAGCTAGTTTAGTCTGGCCAGGTCCAAATTTTGACAAAACTCATATGTATAATTTTCTATCCACAGGTCCAGGAAATATATTATTGCATTCTTTTCCAGTTAGTCCTCTTCACTGTCATCTTGGAAGGGTCCCTATCTTCCCATGATCCATTTCAGCAGCTGCCAGGTGTTTGCATACCTTGAGAAGAAGGTAATGAAGGTAATACAAAGTCATAGTCCCCATTCTGCACAGCAGCTGAAAGGTAGCTCACCAACTTCTTCACTTTGTTAGCACTCTGGGGCCTTGAGCTACAGAACTTCTGAAGAATATGAGCTGCCTCTTCCTCATCCTCCAGGACTCTCAGGGAATCCCCTCTGCAACAGCCACTCCCTGTGGTTCCCATGGCTGGGCTGAGTCCCCTGCCAGTCTAGTTCTGCCTGCCTCCGTTTCCGCAGCACCCAGTTCCCCAGGTAGAGGGCTCCCCAGGTCTCTGTGGAGTTTTCCCCACAGATCAAGAGTCCCACCAGACTTTGGCACCTCTCCACTTCCGCTCTTGTCCTGCCCACTCCACCTTGATTTTAGATTTAAAAGAAAATTAAACATTAACATTTGCAAGGAAAATAATAGGAATGAAGTTATCCTACTCCATTAGATGTACAGTATGAAGGAAGAATATAAAGGGTTTGTGTACTAACATTTAATATGGTTAGTTGCAGCTGTCGGTGACCAATTTCAGGATACTATCTTCATGGTTTCACCTTGATGCTGTATTCTGTTTTATCTGTGATACTTACACTGTTATTTCATAGTCAGATATTTTTAAATCATGTGGTTTCTGCTTTTGTTTTTTAGGAAAAGTTGTGATGTTTGAGGTGCAACAAGTAAATAATGTAAAGGAACTATACCCAAAGAAGAAGGAGACCTATTAATACTTGAGGAATGAATACACAGAACTTTTAGCATACCTTCAGGCAGAATATTGTGTGGATTAGTTTTGTTGGTTTTCACTCACTTAGCAAATATATGCTTGGCTCACATAACTTCTATTCATTTATATGTTGTCATTGTCACAGAGCAATGTTAGTGTCCGTATGTAGTTTATATTCTTTACGTCAGTATGAACAATAATTGATCAAAGAATTATATGTGGTGAGGAACATCTCTCTTGAAAATTGATAAACATCAATTTTGGGGTATGGGTTTCCTGTGGCAAATAGATGGCAATATTAACAGACTAAATATTAATAACATAAATTTAACAATATGTTAGAGTCTAGTCATATTACCCCCCAATACCAATTAATTTACACTGACATATAAATTAATTTTAGACCATTTTATTACAGCTGTTATTGAAGAAGTTTCAGGGAGTAAAAACAGATTTTGGCAGGTTATATATATTTAATATATTAAAAAACTGAAGAATGAATCATAATAGAAAATAATGAGTTGGTGGCCAGGCGTGTGGCACACGCCTTTAATAAGCCTACACTGGGAAGGCAGGGAATGCAGACGGAATCGTATTGTGAGATGCAAGGCCACGCCTGATCTACAGAGTGGAGTTCCAGGACGATCTGGGACGACGGAGACCCTGCCCTTGAAAAGAATAAAAAAGAAAGAAAAAAAGAAAAAGTAATGAGTTGAGGTCAAAGAAAATGACCTTCATGGCTCTTGTGATCCATTATGAGCACTAAAATAGTTTATAGTGTAATTATATAAATAAGAACTCAAGAATTATCTTGTTCTCAGATCTGTTAACTATGAGCTTGGGCTTTCATAAGCATTTAGTTTTTCAGTTTCATCCCCAATCAAATTCATGGTACCCATCCCAATACTACTTCTTGTTAACACGGCAGGAAACATGTGAATAAGTTTGCAGCATGTGTACCAGGAAAATAACCAAAGGTTCTGAAATCCATTATTTCTTCGTTTTTCTCAGCCCACAACTTCATTCTGATTAGAGCCGCTTGTTCTGTCCACCCTCCACAGACACGGAATACATTCCATATTTAGGTTCTGTAGTTTTACTCCCCATCGTCACTAAGCATCATTCACTTGTTCCACTCATAGCAAATCTGATATCTTGGCTGTCCTGAGGATCCCCTACAATAGTGTTGCTCTGTCAGTGAACTCTATGTTCTTGAATTATTATTCCCGCTCTCTGTTCTTCTGTTTTTACGAAACGACACTGCTATCTGAGCATAATTGGTTGTTGTGGCAGAGCAAAGATCACCAGAACACATTCGCAAATCTTTGTCTTCCCAGAATAACCATGGAACCACAAGTCCGCTCCAGTTGACCTTTCCAGTTCTGTAGATTCCCTACTGGTAGTGAATGTTGGACATGTCCTTATTATCAAATGTACTTCCATGTATTCTTCAGTCCAATTCACCTTTGTTGATTTCTGGGATATATTCATCCCCATGCATTTTGCTCTCAAAGGTTTTCTGGATGAACACAGTGTTGGAAAGACAGAACCACCTTTGTTTGGGTGAAATTGTAGTTAGTACAGAAGTTTTCTTCTTCTTCTTTTCTTTTTCTCTGCTCCGTAATTACTGAATGTTTTTTATATTAGCAGTGAGGGGCATAGGAACAGTTTGTGGCCATCTATATCCCCTTGCTCTAAAGAGTATGCCTATCCAGAACGTCTGACAAAGCACATTAATGTTCCAGATTTATACAGCGTACTCAATAAACAAAGAAAAAAAAACAAATTAATCATTCAAAAGATTGAGCAAAGATCGAATGAGACTTCAACAGTAGAGCGAGTTAGTAGATGGCCGAGAAAAGCTCTTAAAATTTGTTTCAACCATCTTGATATAAGGTAAATGCAAATAAAAACCAACTCTGAGATCCAACTTACCCTAAAAGACTGAGCCTAGGGATCAGACATGAATGAAAACAAGTCTGGAGAGGTGTGTGGCGAAGGGGAACACTCATCCATTGCTGGTGGGAAATGAAACTTGTAACAGCCACTATGGAAGCAGTGTGAGAACCTTAGAAGACTCAAAATGAGTCCTTCCTTTGACCCAGTCATAACACTCCAGGGTATATACCCACAGGACACAACTTTACTGCAAGAACATGCACGTCTATGTTTTATTGCAGCTTCTGTTCACAATAGCAAAAAGCTGGGACTCGCCCAGGTGCCCTCAAATCACTTGACGAGTGGATAGAGAAAATGTTGGTACATTGTATACAATGGAGACTACTATGCAGAGTAAAGAGGGACAACATCATGAAATTTGCAGGTAAATGGATGGAGCTGGAAGACAGTTATGTTTAAGGAGTAAAGTAAACACAGTCCCAGAAAAGACAAACGACCAATGGTGTCCCTCATATGGGAATGCTAGTACCAACAACCCGATTAAATATTTCTCATGGGAGTAGGGAGGCATGTAAAAAAGAACAGAAAGACGGGCCAAGTCAGAAAATGGACTGAAATGTTGATATGGGAAGGGGGTGTTAGGTTGGGAGAGGACACGGGTTATAACTTCTATTATTCATAGCGTAATTTACGTGTACTCAGCAATTACCCGACAGAATGGTTTTCGCCTAGAACAACTGTTCTACAGGACACATGGGTGTTTTAAGGACTTAGTAAAAGTAAAAGTAAAAGTGTATATATTAAACAAACATTGGTTATAGACTCAGGTAAAATGTTTAATGCATCTGATTAAATGGAGATATAATTCGCTGTTGCCCACATTGGCTTTACAGAAAATCTGTAGAGCAAGAACTTTGGGATTGTACACATACAATGTTCTCTATAACTTATGTCTCTGTTGATGTACAGGTATCACCCTTCGTAGCACTCACTCTTTTAAGATGATTTAATGTAAAAATTAATATTTGCTTCCAAGTTCTTCAATAGCGGTCATAGCCTCCCAAAACAACATTGGTGTGAAATTGGATGAATATCTTATGCCTTGACTTAACCGCTATAGTCCCATGTATACATCAATAATTTCAACTTCTTTCTGGAGACTCATACGCTAAAAAAAACGGGGGGGGGGATACAGAAAAAAAGAAATCTTTTCATCAAACCCCACAACCTTCATAATCTTAAAACTAACTATGGGACAAAGATTTGTGTTTGTTCCAACATGGAAACAAAACGGTCACCATACTTAACGCTGAACAAAGAACAAGATCAGGTTTTGCATTGTAGTAGGCATGGCCCCATCCAAAGTGGTGCAAACGGAAAGGGGGCCTCGACAGCCGTCTGAACATTGAAGGAAGAAGGAAAAAGGCCGCAGATTGCCATTGAAAACACACGCCCCTCGTGATCCTACAGTTAACAACTGAGTTATAATGAGTACCTAATGAAACTATACCTTCTAGGTGCCGAAAGGTTCTGGACTTAGTGGAGCAGACTTTCCTTGGCTTCCCACCAGTAGAACAAAGGAAGAAATATGACAATGTGAGGTCTTAGCATACACCCAACATGTTAAAGTTGGAGACAACTAGTGGGAAAGGTGATGCAGCTATATAAACCGGTAAAAAACTGCTTTCTTTTAATTTGGACGACTAGGACATGGAACTGTACGGAAGGAGACCTACCTCTCTTTTCAGAACCAAATTTAATACTAAAGACGTAAAACGCACCGAGGGCTATGCACTCGGAGCAAATAAATTAATATCAGGAGCTACTGACATCAGACAAGATGGTATTTTTCCTACCAGGTGGAATGTTGGGCCATGGGTATCCAATGGCCCCACAAAAAGGTTAGGGCTTTGCCTCTAGCCGTCTGGCTAAGTTTAGGGAAAGAGCAATAAAGGAAGACATAGGCAATAATGAACCCTGTGCTTGCCGAAGACCGTGGCGTAAAAAGAACGATGGCGAGGGATGCTATTGATAGACCCACCCATGCAAGTAGTACAATGGCCTCTGGAAATGCCAGAGAGTGTTAACCAAAGGCAACTAAACCAATAAAGCAAAAAGGGGTCCTCCCCGAGTCAAGCAAACTCCACCCAGCAGCACCAGATACACCTCACCTGCCCTGGAAATAACTGTGCAGCAGAGGCAGCCATGTGCCTGTTATCCCAAATCTAATTGGCTTCATTCGTGGCCCTCCCCTTGGAGAAATAACCATGGCTGAGGCCACAAGCTTACATGCTCTAATGGTAGATGTCTATAAAGGCGCACAGTAAGAACCGGTCATATTTAACAGGGGGGTAAAAGGATAGGAATTCAGTAGGATTAACATAGTCCAAACAATGTGTCTATGCTAAAGTACCCTACCATAACCATTAGTACTATTTAAATACCAAAAATCTAATTGCGTTGTTCTGCATTAGTTAGAGATGAAAGGTTATTATTACCGTAATGACAAACATGTCAGCCCATGAAAGGAAACAGTGAAAACTGACCAGAGTCCAAGTCAACAGGCCCAGAGAGAGTGGGCTGTTTTACCTCGCAATGTCACACCGATTGACCCCCTTTCTAACTAGGGAACAACCTGCTGAGGAAGGAGGGGGCACGTGGTAGAAGTAGGTTGCCCTCGCGATTAGGGGGTGAATGAGTGAAAACTACAGACCAATGTGTGTCTGGAAGGACTCATTATCAAATCAACATTGATATGACCAAACAACTCTGGTCACGCCCCCGACCCTACCCACTGGATGTGTGCGGGCTGGTACTGGCTGTTTTTCAGGGCACAACATGCCTGCAGACATTAGGTATTTGTCATGTATGGATTGCGTGCTTATACTCACATGGATTATCACTTATAGCTAAGAAATGAAAAAAAAAAAAAAACGAAGAAGATGCGGACAGTCATGGCAAGAATGCATGATCTGGGATGGGGGTCGGGGGTGGGAGGGGGGGAGGGAAAGGGAAATAGCCTGACGGAATTGGAAAAAATATATGAGAAGCACACAGCACTGCAAAATTATAAAAATGAATTAAAAATAACAAAAAAAAAAATAAAAAAAAAAAAAAAAGAAAAACAAAAAAATTTTTTTTTTTTTTTTTTTTTTTTTTTTTTTTTTTCTCTTTTTCTTTATGTGGAAATTAAAATGAGTAACCAGTACAATAAAGATACCATCAAAATAAAAAAAAAAAAAAAAAAAAAAAAAAAAAAAAAAAGAGTATGCCTTACAGGAAAATCTGTGTCTTTCTGCTGCAGGAATATATCAATATGGCTTCACATGTTCCTACACAAATGCCATGCTCTGCCCTACCATTATCTTTTGTTGTTTTCAACCAAATTGATAATTTTTCAGTGAGTTATCCTATCCCCTCAGTCTCTTTTCCTCCAACACTTGTCACTCTTCTCTACCAAATCCTGCTATTCGGTGTTTCCACATTTAATGGAGTCAATACTCCCCTCACCATTCTTTTGTCTGTTTGGTTTATCCTTGTTACCTTCCTGGAAATGAAATCAGCTACTGAGCAGTTCAAGGCTTTCTTCTGCCTGTGTATTATACTTAACTGCAATCACCATCTTTTCAGAATACATATTGTCCCTGTACTTTCTTCCTCCCAGCTCTCCAGAAATCCCGATAGCTATTCATTGAAGTGGGTGGGCTCCATCTGATTCTGAAGGGTGGTGATATCCCATTATGAATCCCCTTGATTATTAAGTGGAGAGAAATAGAGATCCACCAATCAACAAATATTGACATAACATTTCTTTCTTTTCATACTAATCTACTTGTGAGCACTTTCCCCTGACATGTTAATGAAATCTTGGAAAGTGGTCAGTAAATAATTTCACTTTTACAGTAGTAATAAAACTTATAGGGACTCACACCCATAGGAATTGTGTAATATATTCAAGGACTTAATCTATGTCCCCATACTTACTTGTGAAATAGCAAAACATTAATTTGATCTCTGCATTTTCCTCTTAATGCAGTGAATAATGATTTACTTTATATATTCATCAATGTATTAGGAAGAGACCTAAATAACATTCATATAAGAGAGAAAGCTGTGTTTTTCAGAATATTAAGTCTTCCACTTTTGGTTACAAGATGCCTAATGTGGGTGATATTTTAGAAAATATATTTTCATTTTAAGCACAAAGTTGGGTGGGAATGGGAGTCCAGATAATTGTGGGTATCTAAATAAAGTCAAAATTTATGGCATGAAATTTGAAAAAATGCAAAACTAATACTCAATAAAAAGCTTTAAAATAATTGTCCAGTTTAAGGTATAGCATTATAATATAAGCTCCTGGAAAGATGGAATCCCTTATGTATAGAGCAATTACTAATTGCTTCTACCAAAACATCAATCAAAGTAAATAAAAAATTGAACTAAAATATATCCTGGAAGACACCAAAATATGAACCTGTGGAATACTATCAGGAAATTTGTTTTAAAACCACCCTAGTTTGAGGAACTACAATGCAGCATGGTGACTACAGTTATAATAATGTAAAGTGTGTGTGAAAATAGATTCTGACAAAACAAAAAGAGATGTTCAGAGAACATGGGATTGGCAAGGTCCTCTGACTGATAAATCTTGGTAGGAGAGAGTGAAAATGAATTCCAGCATTCTAACCTGCTGTGAAGTTTGCCTTCCAGGATATTATGTAATGTTACTTTAACCAGAGATATTATTTTCCCCTTTTTTTATAAAATTTTTGTTATTGATGTTTGTGTACTTCATAAGCATTTCTCAATCCAGTTTGGATGCCTTCCCCTTCCTATGCTCCCCACCCCACCCCAGCCTCATGCATTCTGCCGTCCATGTGTTGCAATCTTTTTCCTCAGTCTTTTTTAAAAGTTTGTCTCTCGCGTAGTTAATTGTTTGGGTCAGAAATTAACTGTTTCACTCAGTTCTTTCTCTGTTGACCCAGTTTTATTTTGTTGTTCACTCCCATTTGTATAGCTCTGCCAAAATATGCCTATATAGATGTCACATATATACCAAAATTAGACCTCTGAAAGTAAACTTTAGGTTATTCCAAAATATGTTTAGGAGTTCCGATTCACATTTTCCTTTAATTTTAATTACTCTAAGGTATGAAACACCCTCTACCCTCTACCCATATACTGCACAAAGTCTGAAAATAATGGGCAGGGTAATTCTAGAGCCCCTTAAGGACTTACATTATAAACAACACAGTTGCCCTATCCCAGATAAAAAAGAAATTTAACATTAATGTTTGGCTCAGTTTGCCTTTCAAACTAGGGATTTGGTGCTAGTATATACAAATGAGTGAGATCACATTTGTCATAATTTTCGTGTTACTTTCACATAGCATATGGCTTTCTAGTCCATCATTTACTGCAAAGATTCATGATGTCCATTTTTGTCTTTCTTTACCATTGGCATAGAATTCCATTGTGTAGGTGTAGTCCAAATTGTCTCTATCCACTCATTGGTTTTGAGGGACACTTGGGTTGCTGCCAACTCTTGGGTAGTTTAGAGAGAGCTCAAGAAACATAGATGTACAAGTCCACAACCGCAGTCTGCGATAGGATGAGTCGTGTGGGTATACACCCAGGAGTGGTTAGGACGGGGTCAGGTGGTAGGCTCACTTTCAGTTTGTTAAGAGTTCGGCACACTGGTTTCCATAGGGGTTGCATGAGTTTTTGCATCTCTCCAACAGTCAAGCGGATGAGTGTTCCACTTCCCCCACAACCTCTCAGCATTTGGTAGCGTTGTATCCTCTGGTATCATGAGCGACAGTCAGTTCTGAAGAATACATATGACACCTGATGCCTTTGTTTTATTAAATTTGGTGAACACTTAACCTATACAATTAATATAGCAAGGTTTGATCACTTTTTAAGATATCAAGCTACGCTCAATTTAGCTCAAGCAAGACCTTCTGTAGTGATGGGGCCTGGCGCCCTCCATACACCCTGCGTCCTAGTGATAGCATCGTTCTTCTACTTTAATATTTTAAGTAAAGCTAAGTTCGCTCTTAAAAAAGCCTTCTCTCCATGTTTTAGAGAGAAGAGTCACGTTCTCTTTAAGGCCCCATCAGGCTTTCTCTAACATGACATAGTACTCTGTCTCTTAACTACGCTTCCTACCCACCATGCCCATTTTTCTTAAGGTGTACACACAATAACTGACGTGATCCAACTCTTTTAAGAATTAGTTCTTGTTTCTCTATTAATTAGAGTAAACAGAATTTTGTTGTAAAAAAATAAAAAATAAAATAAAATAAAGTGTTTCTTAGCCATCTTTAACTTTCTTCTTTTGTAAGCTCTGTTCAGCTCTTCCAACACCAGCGTTTGAGTAGAATCATATTGTTTTCTCTTCCTTCATTCTTTGGGTTTTGAGTATTTTATACACGCGGATGTTAATGCTTAACAGATGTAATCATGGTGAAGGTTTACCTCATCACTCTGTGTGTCTTCTCCCTTTCCATTTTGTGAGGTCGTCTCTTTCTTCACTGTACAGACACACTGTGAGTTTAAATAAGGTTCCATGTGTCCAATTGTTGACCATTATGATGTGTTGTTCGACACTGCTATCTGATTTGAAAGTCTTAGTTTCCTAATAGCCCATTCTGTCTTATAAGTTACTACGCAATATGTCTTATATCAATTTTCAGAGATTTTGTGTGGCATAATCTACACTTAAAGTCTGTTGATCCATTTGGGAGTTGGTTTTTGTACCATGGTAAGGTTAAGGGGTTTATTTTATTTCTTCTTCAACAATGGTGACCAGTTATGACACACCATTAGCCTGAAGAGGCTGTCTTTCTGTCCCCTTTCTTCCTTTGATGGTCCTTCTTCCCCCCACCACAGACACCTGTGCCCCTTTTGCTTGAATACAGTCACGACCGAAGGTTGGCCGTGAAAATGGATAGTTCTCAGTTGGGATTCCCATCACTCAATTTACTGTTCACATTGATCTGCACTAGGTCTTCTTTGATCTCTTTTTTATTTTGCATGCGAGCCTAGTTAAGGCCAGGCCTGTTGTTACAGGACACCGTGAAGTGACACGCCCTGACGACTCATAGTTTTAGCGAAGTCGGGGCGATAGGAGCGAGGTAGAATCACCCGGTCCCAATTGCTTAACTTAGTATTGACATTACATTAAATGGGTACAGAATTGGCGTAAAAAGTACCGGAGTAAATAAACAATCCTAGAAACTAACAGGTCGAGTAAGGGCAAGCTCTTAGGTGCACCTTTCAAAAAAGGCCATTGACAGTTTTGTTTGCTCTCTAAAATTTCACTTGGTACAGTGCCTTGAGAATCTAAAAAAAAAGTAGGAGGACGAGCAGGTTACGAATAGACGAAAAAATACTGTGTGCTGAGAGGCTAACAAGTTGGGGCAGAGGGAGTTGTCCTTCTACACGGGGATACTTAGCCAAAAGGTGGTGAAGCGATGATTTTTGTCTTCTAATTAGTAGGTCTGGNTTTTTTTTTTTTTAGCAGTAAGTGATAACTTATGAGTACAAGCATCCTTCAGAGTTCTATGCAGTGGTAAAGAGGGACAACATCATGAACTTTGCAGGTAAATGGATGGAGCTAGAAGACATTATGTTAAGTGAAGTAACACAGTCCCAGAAAAACAAAGGACAAATGGTGTCCCTCATATGTGGATGCTAGTGCCAAGTAATTTTTATACAGATTCCCCTCAGCTTACATTCTGATAAGCCTACAGAGAGTTGAAAGTAACATAAATCAAAAGGGCATTGGATACAACTTACCTAGCAAACACTGTAGCTTAGCAACTCAAAGCACTATAGACAGCCTGCTATGGCCTAGGGTCAGGTTTCTGTTATATGACATAGCTTAGTCCAAGAGGAGGGAAAATTCAAATGTATGGCTTCTACTGAAATCATGTTGCTTTCACATTATTGTAAAGCTGAAAAATTGTGAGTCAGTTCATTGTAAGTTAAGAATGAGCTGAATGAATGGTCTTATTCTGTAAGTCATATCTGCTTCCTCAGTTGAATGGTGTCTGAGTTACAGAGCAACAATCAGAACCGACTCTAAATAATTCTTGTTCTGATGCTCAAGTATCTTCAATCTTCTGTTCAGCACCACTCTTAGGTGGTCAGGTACAATAACTTAATTATTTTTAATTTAGTGTATTCATTATTTTTTCTTTTGCTATGATAAGACACCTTGACCAAAGCAACTTAAAGAAGGAAGAGTTTATTTGGTTTATGATTGCAGAGGGATTCGAGGCGTGGAGGGGAGGCAAGGCTGCAGAGGTGGCTGGAGCAGAAAGCTGAGCCTTAACATCTTCAAGCATGCACAGGACCGAAATCTGGCAAGGCTTAGAAATTTTCAAAACCTGGCCCTAGTGACATGCTTCCTCTACCAAAGCCACACCTCCTAAAACCTCTGAAAATAGTGCCCCCAACTGGGGACAAATCATTTAAATACTTGGAGCCTGTGGGGGGAACACTCACATTCAAATAACCACATTCCACTCTCTGGCCCCCATAGGCTCATAACTATATAAAACACAGAATGCGTGTGGCCTATCTTTAAAAGTCCCCACAATCTTTACCAATATCAAGACTATTCACAAGCTCAGAGTCCCAAATCTCTTCTGAGACTCAAGGCAATCTGTTATCTATAAGCCCCTATAAAATCAAAAGACAAATTACATACTTCCAATATAAAATGACCACAAAATACCTTTGTATTCCCAAAGGGAGGAATGGAAGCATACTGAGGAAATACTGGACTAAAGCCAGACCAAAACCCATCATGAGAAACACCAGATCCAGTAACTCCATGTCAGACTTCTGGGTCTTTACTTCCAAAGCACTTAAGTGCCTCACCCCTCCAGCTTTGCTGCATGCAGCACATATCTCTATCTTGGGCTGGTACCACTCCCTGTATGCAGCTTTCCTTGCCAGATGTCTCACTGCTCTAGCATCTCCAATGTTTTGTGGCCTCTACTGCCAACCAGGCTTCACTTCACAGTTTCACACGATGGCCTGTCAGGGTCTTCTTTATGTAGGGCTCCCCTGCTGCATGCTGCCTGGCCTTGGCAGCTCTCAGATACTGAGGAAGGAAGAAGAACCCATGACCCCCTTAGTCTTGCATCCTCCATGCATCTAAAGCCATGTGGACACTGCCAAGTTTGGCTGCCAATTTTGGATGGACCCAGGTAGCTTCATCCACATTACGAGCAGCATTTGTGGGCTGCAGTTCTCTAGGAGAGAATTCCTTAGGCTTTTTCTTTCACAAGTAAGCTTAGCCGGGTGATGTCTTTCCCTGAGGGTACTATTTCTATTTTTTAATTAAAAATATTTACTATTTTTATTTTATATGTATGAGTATTGCCTACATGTATGTAAGTGCTCCTGTGTTGTGCAATGGAGATTAGAGGAGGGTATAAGATCCCCTGGAACTGGAGTTAGGATTAGTTGTGAGCCACCATGTGGGTGCTGGGAACTGAACCTAGGTCTTCTGCAGGAACAGCCAGTGCTCTTAACCGCTGACTCATCTCTTCAGCCCATCTTCCAACTCTTTTCTGTGTTTGGTTAGGTATTCATTTTTTATTGATGTTTTGTGTATTTCATACATTATCTTTCTGTCCAATTTAGACACATTCCCCTCTCTCTTCCACCCACCCCACCCAAGTTCATGTCTTCTGCCATACATGTCTTGCATCTTTCTCTCAGTCTTTCCAAGTTTTTTTTTCTGCAGAGGATTGTTGTTTTGGGCAGAATTTAACTATATCAGTCAGTTCTTTGACCTAGTCCTTACGTTGTTGTTTTTCCCTCCCCTTTGTATTGCTCCAAAATATGCATATATAAACATCACGGATGTATCAAAATTATGACCTCTGAGAATAAACTGTATGTTAATTACAAAATATGTCTTGGTGTTCACATTTTTCCCGTTAATTTTATATTGCTCTAAAATATGTGTGGGAAGACTTAGAGTGGGTTGGATTCTAAGCCAATGGTACCTTCCTGGCCACACCCATGGGGTGGAGTGTGGTGACAAAAAGATTCAGTATTGGGCCCTGAGAATTGAGTCATGATGGATATTTAAGCGGACATGTTGGAATAAACTCTCTCTCTGCATTCGAACCTCAACCTGACTACACGTGGTATGCTTTCCTGAGAGGGCTTTCCACATGGGTAGTCCTAGGATTAAGTGGGCCCCGCCACAAATCCCGGCAGCATCCCCACAAATGGTGTCCAAACGTGGGACAGAAGGAAACATTAACAACTTAGGTATGCATACCCCTAAATCTTGCCCTTTTCTTTTTTTTTTTCTTCTCTCTCTCCTGATATCTATCTGTTGTGGTGGAGCCGTCTTTCCCCTGCTGGTTTCAGCGAATGAGACAGCGGTCTGAGGGCATGTGGCTTTGTACATGTGGAGAGCCTGCCTCTGATTTGTTTCAGAGGGAGCACCCAGTGCCTCCCAGGCATGTGCCTCCCAGCATGGTCACTCCTGCAGGCTATAAAAGCCAGTGACCTCAAGACTGAATTTAATATTAAGCCTTAGCAGTTATGTTTGGCCTTAAAACAATTTTTCATAATTCTACAGGTCTGAAAAACTTTCTGGTTTTAAATCCCATCCCCCCAAAGAAAGACTCCTGTTGCAGGCTCCTCAAGTTCCGTTCCAATCTTGTTCATATGTAGATTTTCT
>VZQC01005170.1:248040-285160 GCA_009823505.1 Rhizomys pruinosus | reverse complement strand
TTCACACACATACTACTCAATTCAGGTTGTCAAAAATAATTATTTTTTTGTATTATTTTCATTTTATATTTATAAGTGTATTGCCTGCATATATGTAAGTTCACCCATGTTGTATAATGCCCACCGAGGTCAGAAGAGGTTGTTGGATCCCCTGGGACTGTTGTTACAGTTAGCCACCATGTGGGTGCTGCCTTGTCTTATGAATGGCCAGCTGGACTGTTGCTCCTCATGCAACTAGCTAGATACAGAGATAAGTATTTGCTTTTAAGCTGATTGAGACTTCTGATTTTAAAATCAATCGAACTGTGAACTACTCCATCTGTAACTTGTTCCTGCCTCTCTCCATATAAAATTATAGGACAAAGCTGTCCTGCTGAGGAATGCTGATCTTCAGATCTGGGGTGGTTTTTCAGCTGCAATGGACAATAAGATGAATTTTCTCAGGGCTGGAGAGCTGGCTAAGACCACTGGCTGTTTTTGTAGAAGCCCAGGGTTCAGTTCCCAGCACTCACATGGTGGGTAATATGATTCTGCAGCTCCAGTTCCAGGGGATCCAATGCCTTCCTCTGGTCTCCAGTGGCATTGCATGACACAGGTGAACTTATATACATGCAGGTGAAACTCATGCACATTAAATAAAAATAAAAGTAAATTAATTAAAAGAGTATTCTCCTCAAGTTGACAACAGAAAACCCCTATATTTAGTCCATGCTGGTGTTGCTGTCGCTGACTCAGATGCACTCTGAAGCTCGTCAGAAGCAGTAAATCTCAATGGTCCCCACCAGTGAAGATTTGTGGTAGGGGACAGTTTTATGTCTGACCACATTTAGTGTTCTGGTTTTTGTTTTTTCATTTTCAAAGGCCTGATGTCATTCATGTGCTCCATGTGTTGTCACACCACCTGTCAGAGTTGGAACATTATGTAACAGAAGCACCACCAGGCAAGATCTCTAGTAAGTGTAAATTCAAAGAAGCAGTGGTCCTAAAAAAAAGTAATACAGTTTTTAAAAGCAAATTGTAAGCAGAGGCTGTCAAAGAACATCAAGGAGAAGCTTCTTAAAGCAGGTTCCTTCTTCTGCCCATCTTTTTATCATCCCCCAAATTTCATTTGAAAACTATTTTCTCTCTTCCCTTCCATACATTAAAGGCTGCCATGTGTAGATACATGCATTGTGCACTCTCTCTGTATTGATGCTTTGGGGTTATAGAATTAAGGTAAGAACTAGAAAAAATGGTAGGACTGAGGTTTATACATAGGAGGAAGATAAAAGTATAATGATTAAAGACAAGTGGTTAAGTAGGCTGTGTGTAAACTATAGGAAACAGCTCTGTGTGGGACTTGGGTGTGTTTATTCAGCCCTCTGCACATAGGAAACTCCAGACACAATCTGAAGCAGAACAATAAATTTGAAGTATTCATTGTATTTGTTTGTTTTGGGACAGAGTCTCCCTGTAGCTGGCCTGGGACTCCCTATATAAACCAGGCTGTCCTGGGTCTCACAGAGCTCTGCCTACCTCTGCCTCCCAGTTCTGAGATCGACGGTGTGAGCCACCATGACCAGCTGAAGTGTGTATATCTAATTGCGTGTGCTTCAGTAGTAGGATCGAAAGGTTATTCCTGGACAAAATGTCAGCCCATGAAAGTAAACAGCCAGAATTGACCAGAGTCCAAGACAACAGCTCCAGAGAAAGTAGACTGTTTTGCTTCTCATCCACCTGTGCCCCTTTTCTAAACCTAGGGAACAATCTGCGGAAGAGGAGGCATGGTAGAATGTAAGGGCTGAGATTGGGGTGAATGGTGAAACTACAGCAATATAGTCTGGACACTCATTTGATCATCTTGATTGAACATATAAGGCCCCCCCGCCCCCCCCCCCTGCTGGATGGTGGGGCTGTGGGGGTTAGGGCACAACAGCCTGCAAATTGGTTTTACATGAGGGATGCTTGTACTCATAAATTATCACTTATTGCTAAAAAATGAAAAAAAAAAAAACCGAGAGAAAGACACAGGACAGTTATGGCAGAATGCATGATCTGGGATGGGGTGGGGTGGGATGGGAGGGAAGGGAAAGGGAAATATGCCTGAACTGAATTGGAAAATGATGTATGAAACACACAAAGCATCAATAAAAAAAAAGAAAAACAATAGAACCATTTTGCAAAAGAAATTCAAATAAAGTAAATGCAGCTTTTAGATGAAGAACCTAAGTACCTGTGGACTCTGGAGGAGATGGTTGAAAAGCATGCAGAAATTCTAGCTCATTGAGAGGATATGCTGTTAATTTTTAAAATAAAAAAAAAGCAAATTATCATTGATTTCTTTCTTATTTCTAGTGCAAGATATACTTATTTGGAGAAAATTAAAAATATAAATAAGTGCAGACGAGTACTCATAATCACAGCTTCCTGTAATAAACTTGATTACTAACGCCGTTAGCATTTTCCTGTATGCTCTCTGATGTTAGGTTTGCCAATATTTTAATATGACATTGCAAGGCGTTTTGTTTCTGGCTCATAGAAAGAACCACATGGTGCCACTAAGGCTTCTTCAGAGGTCTTACGTATCATCATAGGCTCATTGAACCATGATCTCTAGATTATTGAAAAATCCACTACTTATGATTTTTTTCCCTTTGGAGCTCCCTGATACCCATCATGTCAAAGGTAGTGATCTTTTTCCTCATTTCTTATGTTTAAGTTCTCTAGCTGCAGTGGACTCAGTTCATAAATACTCCAGCAAATGAATAATCCAAACAGTCTAATTACATCACTCTGCACTCTGTTTCTCCAGTCAGAAAGTGAAGCACTGGGCTGCCAGTCAGGGTGCAATTCCTGAAGGGACAAGTTAATAGGCCGACAGCCTGGGACCTTCAGAGTACTTCACAATCTTATAAGAGTCATCACTCTGAATGAAGTAAGAGATGTTTATTTATCCGTCTTTACCTATGGATTCTGTTTAGTGGATGTACGAAGTAAGCCTAGGCCATTACTAATAAAATGGGCTGAAAGCAAGGCTTGTGATTAACTGTGAAATGGATTTATTCCATTATGCATGACTCTCACTTGCTCAGATAGCTGAGAATGTCACTCCTTTCTTAAGGAAAGAACAGTTCTGGTTTGGGCGTGGTAAGAACATTAATGACAGAGGGAGGAACATGGAATTTCTAAGCACCATTCCGCTGCCCCTCAAGCAGCTGGGCAGAGTTTAGCATCTGCCCCAGCCACACCCAGATGCAAATCGTTTACTTGACTTTAAAAGTGCTATTCGTAACATGTTTGGCAGAATGCATGAGCTCTGGAGGGGTGGGGGATGGGGGGGACACGGGTCTAGATTTGATAAAAAATGTATGTATAAATAAATAATAAAAAAATTAAAGCAAAAAAAGAAAAAAATAAAAGTGCTATTCGTGATGTGCTTCATGTTTTAAACTCTTGACCTATGATTATTATAACATAAAACCCATATCAATTACCATAACTGTAATTGCAAGGCTTTTATTATTATCTAGAAGATCATGCACATTAATGGTGGAGAGTTTTATCTCTGTGGAACAATAATTATTCCTAAACATTTATTTATTTTTTTAAATTTTTTAAAATTTTATTTATTTCTGTATGTGTATCAATGTACTGTCTTCATACAAGTTTGTGCACCTGTGTCATGCAATGCCACAGAGGTCAGAAGAGGGTGTCGGATTCCCCTGGAACTGGAGTTCTCCTTGAATTGGAGTTTCAGAAGGTTCTCTACCGCCATGTGGGTGCTGGGGTTCCAACCCGGGTCCTCTGTAAGAGTGGTCGGCGCTCTTAACCGCTAGGTCATCTCTCCAGCCCCATAAACATTTATTTTAACTGTAGAAGTAGACAAATTTTGTTTCATTTATGTTCAAAAGAAACACCAGTATCGAAAGTTCTGTTCTGACTTTGTTTGAGGGAGAAACAAGATCTTTTAGTGCAGTTGCTACTCCACATTATAGACATGCAAATACTCTTCTTCAGGATGAATGAGCCTGTTTCCTGATGGTGATATGCCTTCTGATCTGGCTGGGCTATGATAAGCCCTGTTTACTAGTTTCATGTTTTGTTTTACCAAGCTTTATATAGCTCCTATGCAATTGCACTTTGCCTGTGGGTTATAGCAGCTTAAAATAATTATTTCAGTATCTGGAATTGATAAAGCAGTCTGAAAAGAAATGTGGTTTTGTTTGTCTCATATCTCCTCTTAGGAGAGAATGGCTGTAATAAGATGGAACTCATAGAATTAATCATATTGCCTGCTTCATCTTCCAAGTGAAATTCTCCTCTTGAATGATGTACAGAAAAACACTGCACATTTGTACTTAATTTTATGCTTGCTTTTTATATCTTTGATGGTAATGTATTTGTTGAACAGCTAGGATCTCTGATATTTTTTAATTAAATTTTTTATGTGCATGAGTGCTTTGCTTACATATGTATGGTGTACCTGTGCTGTACAAAGCCCAGAGGGGCCAGAAGAGGGCTTCGAATCTCCTGGAACTAGAGTTATGGATGATTGTTAGGCACCATGTGTGCGTTGGAAATTTAACGTGGAACCTCTGGAAGAACAGCTAGTGCTCTTAACCACTGAGCCATCTCTCCAGACCTTGTATCTATTTTATATTGAAGACCACCATTGTAAAGTAATATTTTTAGAAAGTTGTATTTATAAAACAAATTCTGCAGTTTCCAAGCCTGATGTGTGTGTTTCTTTTCCTTGGTACGTGAAACATTTTTGATAAAAATATTATTTTCTTAGTTGGTAAAGAAACAAATACAATGATTTACTTTGCAACTTTTTTCTTATGTATGTATATTCTTTTTTTTAACAACTTTCCCCCTCAACATTATTTTCTTTCCCAGGTGGATAGATTTTAGAGTCTCTTCTAATTATATTTCATTCTATGAGGACAAATAATCATAAACATGAACAGATAGCATCATAGTAGATTTGATTCAGTGTAGAGTCTAACAGTCATTATGATCAGAAGTTTAAGTAACACAAAGCATTAGCCAGTTTAGTTGAGCAGTTCAGTGGCCTTTGATGCATTCACAATTTTGTGCAATCACCATCTCTGCATGGTTACAAACCATTTATATCACCTCAAAGGTCATGACTACCTCCTAAGTGGTCACTTTTTGTCCCCCTGCCTCTGGCAACCACTAGTCTACATGGTCTCCATGGATTTATATGTTCTGGATATTTATATATATATATATATATATTTATATATATATATAAACATGTATATATATTTTAATTTTATTTATTTTTTGTATGTATATTTGTATATATATATTTTTTTAATTTTATTTTTTTGTATGTGCATGAGTGTACTGTCTGCATGTAGGTTTGTGCACCTGTGTCGTGCAATGCTGCGGAGGTCAGAAGAGGGTTTTGGATTCCCCCTGGAATTGGAGTCAAGGACTGTTCTCAGCCACCATGTGGGTGCTGGGGATTGAACCAGGGTCCTCTGCAAGAGCAGTCGGTGCTCTTAACCGCTAGGCCATCTCTCCAGCCCAATGGATATTTCTTATTAATCACACAAGATATGTCCTCTTGTGTCTGATTTTATTCACTTAAGAATATTTTCCTTTCTTCCCTCTTCTCCTCTTTCTTTCTTTTTCCTTCATCTTCTTTCTCTTCCCCTTCCTCATTTTTTAGCACATCCATTACTCAGTGAACAGATTATCTTTCTTTTACATACTTATTATCAGATGCATGAGAAAAAGTCTAAGTACTAGAATTACTTGAGTCACTCAACATGAAGAAACTAGCCTCATTCCTTCTTGTTGCTCAGTGCATACTTTTTTTAAAATTAATTTTATTTATTTCTGTATGTGTATGAATGTACTGTCTGCATGCAAGTTTGTGCACCCGTGTCGTGCAATGCCGTGGAGATCAGAAGAGGGTGTCGGATTCCCCTGGAACTGGAGTTCTCCTGGAATTGGAGTTTCAGACGGTTCTTAGCCGCCATGTGGGTGCTGGGGATCGAACCCGGGTCCTCTGCAAGAGCGGTCGGCGCTCTTAACCGCTAGGCCATCTCTCCAGCCCATACTTTTAAATAATTTAATGGAGGGATGTAAATCCCATGGTCTGTAACTGTGCTGTTAATTTAGATCACTCATCTAGCAAGTGTTGGTGGTGTGCCAGGGATGTTCAAAGCACTTTTCATTCCCTATGAGATACTGAGTTGAAGAGCACTAAGCATCATAAGAAATTAATCCCTGCAGACATAAGATCTATAGGAAGAGATAATTATGACTGTAGTGGATCGGTAATAGGGCATGGATTATAAAGAGGGAACCAAGATTTAAATGTTTGTTAATTATAGACTATAATGGGTTTCATTGTGACGTTTTCAAAATGCATTTAACATACTTTGATCACATTGTAAGAAACATTAGATATTATTCTTTTCTTTCAAACCCTATAAAACTTAGAACTTGGTTTATGACAAGGAATTCTAATCTTTCAATCACACAACAGCCAATCAGACTTTGTTTAAGGAAAGACCCTGATGCATTCCTGAGCCTGATCCCTGGAGTAGAGCAGTGGACTCTTCTCCCTTTGAGCTGATTCCTTCTAAACTAGCCAGGGGGGAAATACTGTGGGCTCTGACTCCAGTCAATGAGGAAAAGACACAGTTCTCTTGCATTGGGAAAAAGTACCCCTACCGCCCCCTCCTGTTTCCTCCTTGTCCTGTGTGAGCTTGCTGGATCTGACTGACCATCTAAGCCACATTTTTGTACAAGTAATACCTGCCTTGGTTACTTTCTGCTGGGTTACTTTCTGCTTTGTCTACATGTTTTTTGTGGGGCATTGATGGCATCCTTAGACTTCAGATTTTGTTTCTTTTTTTGAAAAATATTTTATGTATTACTTTTGTTTTAAGTCAATACCTGCCTGCATGTGAGTGCATCCAAGTCATACAATGTCCGTGGAGGTCAGAAGAGGGTGTTGGATTCCTCTAAAACTGGAGTTATAGACAGTTGTTAGCCACCAGGTGGGTGCTGGGAATTGAAACTGAGTCCTATGCAAGAGCAGCCAGTGCCCTTAACTCCAGGGCCATCTCTCCAGCCCCTCAGATTTTATTGCTAACAACATTCACCTCCCATTACCACCTGCTCCCTTTCTTCTTTCCCAACAGTCCCCCTCCTGTGTTTATGTATTTTCCCCTTCCATTCCATGTAAGAGCAAAAACATTCACTTAGCAAGGCTTACAATGTTCATCTCATTGATAATTGACAACTATGCCATTGTAAGTATGTGCCACCGAGTCTCTGTCCATTCATTCACTTATTTTTAAAATTTATGATTTTGTATGTGTATGAGTGTACTGTCTGCATGTAGGTTGGTGCACCCGTGTCATGCAATGTCATGGAGGTCAGAAGAGGGTATCAGATTCCCCTGGAACTGGAGTTAAAGATGGTTCTTAGCTGCCATGTGGGTGCTGGGAATTGAACCCTGGTCCTCTGCAAGAGCAGTTGGTGCTCTTAACCGCTGAGCCATCTCTCCAGCCCCCATTCATCTACTTATACACATTGGTGCTATTTCCAACTTTTGGCTATTGTGCATAATGCTCCTTTAAAGGCACGTGCAAGCACACAACACACACACACACATGAATAAGTAGCTTTTTTTTTTTTTTTTTTTTTGGAAGTGCTGTGACAAGTGCTGATGTGAGTGGGATCTACGCAAACACAATTTTATAAGAGGAGCAGAGACATCTATGGATATGGTACGCATGGGGAAGCAGGTGTTGTCATGGAACCAGTCCCTCCAGGAGCAGGGGAGATGACTGTACGTTAATTTTATAAGTAAGGAAATAAGAGTGTCTGAAAGTGTCTGGTCATAAGGCATAGGAATCTCCTACAGTTTTCAGTCAGTTGCACACACCTGGAAGGATGCACGAGGGAGGTTGAGGCAGGAGGATAGTCTGAGCCTAGGAGTTTGAGATCAGCCTAGGCAAGAGATGAGAAGTCCCCCATCTCAAAACTGTTTAAAAACTCTGTTAACTTAAAGAGCCTGGGTTGAAGCCAGAGTGTGGTGGTGCATGCCTCTTAATCCCAGCATCTGCAGGTAGGCAAGAGGCAAGGTGGCATTCTCTGTGATTCCAAGGGACAGCTGGTCTACCAGCGTGAGTTCCAGGGGCAGCTTGGCTACAGGAATGACTGATTCAAAAGACAATAAAATGATAGATAGATAGATAGATAGATGGATAGTAAGTAGTATGTAGATAATAGCTAGATAGAGATAATAGACAAGACACATGTACACGATAGTAGTAGCTGGGGGGGTCTTGGTCGGGGCTTTTAAAAGCCCCTCCAGTTTTTTTTTTTGTTGTTGTGTTGTTATCGATTCGGCTCAAACATCAAGACAGGCAGTTGAAAACACATTCAAATGGTCAAGTAGCAAGTTCTTTTTTTTTTTTTTTTTTCCTAATTAAATGAGAAACTATTTGGTTGGGATTAGGGCTATTTTAATTTTTTTTTGTTTTTTTCTGGTTGGATGATGCTTCTGCATCAGTTTCCGTTTTTATGGGGTCGGGTCGGATTCCTGAACGGGTGCTCGAAAGCTCAACTTTACGCATGGGGGCTGATCGACGGTCTCGTAAGTTCGTTAAACTGCCATCTCTCCAGCAAGAGCAATCTTTCTAGTAAGCTCCAAAATAAGAAAAAGATACAGAAGTTGGTTGGGGGGAGGGTGTTTGTTTTTTGTTTTGTTTTGTTTTGGGGCTTTTTTTTTTGCCTGCCTAACCACAAATGATTCAGTTAATGCCAGAGTGTCAGGATCTGTGTAACCTACTCTGTATACCATCAAGAGGGAAAAAACACAAACCACAAAAACCACCTAAAATGCATATTTGTAAGACGAACATCTTAAAGAACAGATACTTGCTAACCACATGAAGGAGACAGCAAGCACAGTCTGTATTTTGGTCTGGACACTAACTGCAAAATGCAAACTTGAAGCAAGGAAGAAGTGAATTTCAAGAACAATAAGAAAACCACAGAACATAAACAATGAATGGAAGTTGTGACCATATTTTCATACTTGCAAATTGTTACACATGTCCAAGAAGCATCTTAAGGCAACTTTAACCTTTTCCCTTCAGCCTGATTTTCAAAAGGAAGATCAAAGGAAAGCAGCCTGAACTCACAGGTTCCTTCAGTTATGCAACGCTGATTTAGACATTACACTTCAAAACCCCAGACATTACTTCAGCACCCACCAATCCAAATATCACCCAGTCCTTTGAAGCTGCTCTAATGGTATCTTCCATTTGCAACTAACACTTTGTAGTCAAAAGATCTTCCTTGGGGTAGATGTTAATGTAAAACCACTCAGACAACCCTGACACACACGCCTGGAGGCAGACTGGAAGGTGTTCAGAAGTCAATGTAACACCATTATAGAGAGTGTTGGCCTAGGGGCTGTCATAAACACTTCATAATCACTCAGCCATACAAACTGGACTGCCTTTAATTCACTACTTTAACTACATCTTGAATGGGATGAATCTAAAATATACATTGAGCACAAGAAGAAGGATACAAGAGATTACCTACTGTGTGCATCAATTTGCGTGACGTTTAAAATGTGCAAAACTCATCTGTGGTCAGAACAGTGACTGCCTTTCCTTTGGGGGAGGAGGAATGCTAACTGGAGAACTTACACAAAGAAGCCCTCACAATCTCTTTCTCGTGGACGTTTAATTGACTTGTGTGTGTACATACATGCATAATTACACCCGTACACAGACACACATCTACAAAGGAAAGTTCATCAAACTAAACTTGAGATTTTGTGTATTTTGTGGAATATATACTATATGTTTAGTTTTAAAATAGTATTTGAAATAAACCGTGGTATTGCCACTGCAGAATCTATGAACTATCAGATGTATGAAAAGACATGGGGAAGCTCACACACAGATTACCAAATACAGGAAGCCAATCTGAACAGCTACGTCCAGCTACAGGACACATGCAGAGGCAGCACTACACTATGGACAAAGCAGGAAGAACTACGGTGGCCACTGTTTAGGGATGAGAGGATGTGGGAGCAAAGCGTACGGCTCCTGGGACAGTGAGACTGTGCTGCAGGACTTCCCAGGGGAGACGTCACTGCAGTCATCGGAGCCCACAAGTCCGCACCACCACAAGGAACCCTGGACGCTAGCTGCCAATAACGAACCCACCAGTTTCCATGCCTGCAGCCGGGTGCACTGCCAGCTGGGGTGAGGTGTGGGCAGGAGGAGGTCCTAAGCGTACACAGAGCGTACAGGAACTCCTCATATCGTCTCAATTCTACTGTGAACTACCCTAGAAAATAGAGACTATTTTTTTAATTGGTTTTAAATGTTTTTGGTTTATGAATCTGTAGTGTAAGAATGTACGGGTCTGCAAGCAAGTTGGGCACCCGTGGCGTGCAATGCCGGTGAGGCAGAAGAGGTCGTCCGGATGTCCCCTGGAACTGGAGGTTCTCCTGGAGATTGGAGTTTTTCAGACGTGTTCTACCTTGGCCGCCATGTGGGTGCTGGGGAAATCGAACCCGGGTCCCTGAAGAGCGGCGGCCGCTCTTAACCGCTAGGCAATCTCGCCAGCCCAGAGACTATTTGTAAGAGGTATAGAGATTAAATTGACTTGACCTGAGCCGGGGGCGGGGGGTGCTGCCTTAATCCTAGCACGTGGAGGCAGAGGCCAGGTGGATCTGTTGTGAGTTCATCAAGGCCCAGCCTGGTCTTCATAGGGAGTTCCAGGACAGCCAGAGCTACAGGGAGACCCTGTCTCAAAAAGACAAAAATAAATTAAAAATAAATAAATAAATAAATAATAAATAAATAAATTGACCTGGTTAAATATGAGCCTTAACTTTTCCTTGTATAAAGTGGCATGAATACTATCCAGGAAATTTGACAGGTAAATAAATGACCCATGTAAAATAACATGCTGCATTCTAAGTATGTAAATTATGTGATTACTATTTGTATTAATATTATGGGAGTTGAGAATAAAAATAAATAAATAAATACTATGAAATTTCATTAGCATGCAGGGTAAATAAAGCTCCCTAGCATCTCCCAGGCCTCAGTCTCCTCAGAACTTTATTCACCTCTATGCCAACCCTAGGCCTGGCTCTATGATGCTCAGCACTTCGATGCTTTGGATGGACAGTCACTCTGAGGGAAGGCTGCCCTGGCTGTCCTGTGCATTGTTGGGTGCTTTGGAATCTTCTCTGAGTTCTCCTCACTAGATATATCAACTCTTAAGAATGGCAATAATGGGCTGGATAATGGCCTAGCGGGTAAGAGGCGGCGACCGCTCTCTGCAGAGGACCCGGGTTCGATCCCCAGCACCCACATGGGTTCAAATCCTCAAACCCAAGGTCAGGATGAGAACCCATTTGTTCCTCCAGGGGATACGAACACACGTCCTTCTGACCCTCCGCGGCATTGCAACGACAGGTGTGCACAGACTTGCGCATGCAGACAGTGACATTATCATCCATACAAAATAAGAAAAAATGAATAAAAAAAAAATTAAAAAAAATAATGGCAATAAAAAAAAATTGCTAACAGCTTGCTAGCGCACAACCTTTATTCCTAGATTTTGGGAGGCAAAGTCAGGTAGATATTTGTGAGTTTCAAGGCCACCTGGTCTACAGAGTGAGTTTCCAGGACAGCTGGAGCTACAGAGAGACCCTGTCTCAAAAAGACCAAAAAAAAAAAAAAAAATTGCCAAGTGTCCCCTTGAAAAATAAAAGCACTCTCTCTAACAAACCCTGTAAATATTTGGCAAAACCCCTCCAAGTGGAATCTGATGTCAAAAGTGTGCTCTGAGGTCTTAGTTGAAACAGATCGTGGTGCTTCAGTTGGATGAATATAAACACTATAGTGCTATTACTTAATAAAAATTAGACGCTAGGAATAAGAGCAACATAGCAAATGCAATGGACTGGGAACAGAGAGGAAGAGATTAGTAAGCTCTGACTGACTCGTAAAGTGGCTTTCTAACACGTTTACATGAAAATATTCAGCAAAAGGTTAAAGCTTGGGGGGTTGGGGAGATAGCTCAGTAGAAAAACCATTTGCTGTGTGAAACTAGGAGGACCTGAGTTCAAATTCCCAGTTGAAACATCAAAGCAACAGATCTGTAACTCCAGTACAGGAGGGCAGAGATAGGCCAAACCCAGTAGTTCGCTGGTCAGTCACTCTAGCCCAAACAGGTGAGCTTTAGATTCAGTGAGAGATGGTCTCAAAAAATGTGAAGACCTACACAGGAGGACACCTGACATCCTCCTCTGGCCTACACATGTATGTGCACATGCAGATATACCACACACACACACACACACACACACACAACAGAGGTTTTTTTAAAAGTTGACCTCCGCGGCATTGCACGACACGGGTGCACAGACTTGCATGCAGACAGTACATTCAGAATACACATACAGAATAAAATTAAAAAAAAAAAAAAAAGTTGAAGTTTTTGCTGGCCCTGGTGGCATGTGCTTCTAATCCCAGCACTCAGGAAGCAGAGGCAGACAGATCTCTGTGACACTAAGGTCAGCCTGCCTGGGCCATATAGTGAGTTCCAGATCAGCTGGGCTACAGGGAGACCCAGTCCAAAATAAATAAATAAATGTTGAAGTTTTGAATTAAATGATAAAGTGTCAGAAAAGAAGGAAGGGAGGGAGGAAGGGAGGGAAAGTTGGCCACAGCCTAGAATCACAGCACTCAGGAGCAGAAAGCAGAAAGATCACTAAAGCCAGCCTGGGCTAGCTACATAGCCAGTGTGAAGCCAGCATAGGTTACACAGCAAGATCTTGTCTCAAATATAAGGGAGAGTCCTAGCACTTGGGAGGCAGAGGTGGGCGGAACTTTGTGAGGTCAAGACCAGCCTGGTCTACAGAGTGAGTTCCAGGACAACTGGGGCTAACAGGGAGAACCCAGGTCTCAAAAGACCAAACAAAAAAGCCAGGCGGGTGGTGCACAACCTTTAAAATCCCAGCACTTGGGAGCAAGGCAGGCAGAGTCTTTGTGAGTTCAAGCAAGCCTGGTCTGCAGAGAGTTCCAGGTCAGTTGGGACTAACAGGGAGACCCTGTCTCAAAAAACCACAAAAAAAAAAGGGATGGAAGGAAGGGGAATAGGAAGGAAGAGAGAGAGAAAGAGAGAAGGGAGGGAGGGAGGGAGGGAGGGAAAGCTAAACAGGGTTGTACATGCACGTATATCTTTGAGGTTGACAAGCAGATATTGGGACTTCACTGGCCACCAGCTTAGCTGGAACAGCAGGCTTCTGGTTAAAGTGAGAAAGCTGTCTCAGGCAATGAGGTAGAAAAACAACTGAAGAAGATACTGAACATCCTGCTCTGGCCTCTGTATGAGCTCCATGGAAACACACCTGCACATTCAGGTACATGAGCAACAAACACAACACAAAACATACCCACACAGAAATGAATAAATAAATTAAATTTTATACATATATAGTTACAGGGTTAGAAAAAAATTCAAGAAAGATTCTAAGCCAGGCATGGTGGTGCACGCCTTTAATCCCAGTGCTTGGAAGGCAGAGGCAGGCAGATCTCTGTGAGTTCAAGGCCAGCCTGGTCTACAGAGCGAGCTCCAGGAACCAATGGTGAACTAAAGGGAGACCCTGTCTCAAAAAGGCCAAAAAAAAAAAAAAAAAAAAAAAGAGGGCTGGAGAGAATGGCCTATCACTTAAGAAGCACCAACTGCTCTTGCATGGGACCCAGTTTTCCACCCCAGCACCCACATAGGTGGCTAAGAACCAGCTTTTACTCCAGTTCCAGGGGAAGTGAACACCCTTTTTTCCTCTTCTGACCTCCGCGCACTGCACAACACGGGTGCTAGACCACATGCAGACATACAACTCATATAAATAATAATAAATATAAATAATAAATAAATAAATTAAATAAAGATNCCACTGTCCTATATTCTGAGCCCTTCTCTGTCTCTCTGAAGACCCCACCCATGGAGCTAAATCACAGCTAACTCACTGACTGATAGCTGTCTGCTTTCTTGACTTCTAATTAAACAAAACATGACCATCTCTCTCCCAGCACTGATTTTTTTGCTCTTTTTAAGACAGCGTCTCCCCTATAGTACAAACTGGCCTGGAACTCACTGTATAGACCAGGCAGGCTTGAACTCACAGAGATCCACCTGCCTTCTGCCTTCTGTTCAGTGTGGGGATTAAGTAGGCCCTGATTTTTATACTCCATACAAAGTAAATCACCAAAATCTTCAAGAATGGAACCCAGATATCAGCTTTTTTAAGTTCCCTGAGTGTTGCCAAGATGCTTCTCAAAGTTAAGAATTGGTCCCTAACAGCATCCTGCAATGGAAAGAACACCAAAGAAGGTAAAATAACTAGGTTCTAGGCTCTGCCTTGCCTTTAACTCGTATGTAACCCTGGGCATATCATTTAATATGGGCCTCAATTTTCCCAAGACTTATTCCAAACCTAATGTAGAATTGTCTGTAAATGTAAAAATTTGCAGGGTGGTGGCGCACGCCTTGAATCCTAGCACTTAGGAGACAGAGGCGGTGGATCTTGCGATTCAAGGCCAGCCTGGTCTAAGAGTGAGTTCCAGGACCGCTGGGGCTACAGGGAGGGACCCTGTTTCAAAAAAGACCAAAAAAAAAAAAAACCGGCCTTAATTAAGGTAACCCATCCTTAGATATGTATTGCTCTACAGCTCCACCCCCCCCCCCCCCCCTTGGTCTCGAGGACAACAAACCCTGGGCTTTAGCTCTAACATGGGAGAAGAGGAAGCATCTTGGTGCCTCTCTACCTCTCCATCACGTTCAAATGTGACAGCACAATGTCGCAAATCAGTTTGACCAGCATTCATGTCAGAATGTGGTCTGGGAAGTTTTGTCTGTAGAAATAGCTGTATTGTAGTTATAGAGTGATTTGCTGGTAGTTTTAGTTCATTCCCTGGAGGCCCGTGAACAGGAACAAATGCAAACTCCCTGGAGTCACCGATGCCAGCACAAACTCTCTAGAGCCCAATGCATCAAGGAACAAGCTTCCCGGTGCTGATGTCTGTCACATTAGCTGTGACTCACTTGGAATAGTACCTAGTAGCACCAGAGTCCTCTGGACTTGAACTGCTTAACCATAGTCTTTATTTCTATAACCAGAATATAGAAACATCATTAAAATGAAAGTCAAAGAGAAGATAATTAGCACCAGAGACTATCTCCTTTATAACATCCCAGTAGTCTTACTTTGACTGCCAAAAGATCAGTCCTGTGACTTGGAGCTATAGCCCCTTCCAATGACCCAGAGTTATGCCCCCCCCCTTGTGCAGTCGGAGCCTGTGTCCCCTCCTGTGAAGGGGCTTGTAATCCCCAAACCACCATGAGCCAATTCCTCCAGTGGGGACTGACATTGGAACAGAATGGAGGATGGGGCATTTCCAATATTGGGCAGTGGTTTCACCCTTCTCTGAGTGACTGCACTCCTCACAACTCTCTATGCAGCCCTCCCCACCCCTGCCTCAGGTCATGCATGGCAGTGACTTTGCCTCTGTGTGGGTCTTGTGCTGAAGACAGGGGAAGAGGCAGGAGGGGAGGGGCGGAGCAGGAAACGGAACCAGGAAGGAAGAAAGAGGGAGGGGGAAGGAGAGAAGAGAAGAATTGGGAGGGTCCAGAAAAGACATAAAAGCAAGCCAAAGGGAGACTCGAGCATCGTTGTCCAAAACTATTTATAGCACTGGGAGACTGAGTCAGAAAACATCACAAGTTCAAGGCCAGCATGGGATTCATAGTGAAATCCTGTAGAAAAAAAGGAAGGGAAGGAAGGGGACATAAGAGAGGGGATGGGGAAAACTATGTGCTGGGGGGGAGCTTGGAAATGAACTGAGAAGGGGACAGGGAACATCCCCAGATGATGGGCATGTTCCATTCCTTGAAATGAATTTTTGTGTATACGCACTTGTCAAAAATGCATGCGCGAGAGAGAGAGAGAGAGAGAGAGAGAGTAGAGAGAGGAGAGAGATCAGGCCAGGGCAGAGGCCCTGATGCCACTTCAGACTCCAGTGCTTCCTGCCCATCTCCCCCCTTTGAAATTTACCTGTGGATGAGCTTACAGCTTTTATAGCATCTATCAGTTGTTAAAAACAGATACAGGAGATACAAGACAGACTGAATTCATAAAGTTGATTCTGAAGATTCTTGACAAGAATAGCTGCACATCTCAGCAGATCTGAACTCTCTGCACCATCTTAGATGATCTGGAATTAAACATTTTGGACTTTAAACCAACCCAGGCTTCAGCGTTTCAGGAAGAAGAGCTCCCCAGCTTTCCAAGGACTCAGCTCAGCTCGCCTGCAAATGGCGATGGCTCACAGGCAAAGCAGGAACTGCAGCGACTCTTTGAGATTTTTCACTCCTGGTTGAAGCCAGAAAAACACAGCAAGGAGGAGATTATTTTTCAGTTGGTCGGGGAACAGTTTGCCCTCACTGAACACTGCAAGGACAATTCTGCCTTGAGAGAGAAGTGGGACTCAAGTGGCAGAAACATGCAGAGGTTTGTGGAGGAGCTGAGTGATGATTGCTTGAAGCCTCCTGTCTGGGTGCACATCTGCATGCAGGGAGAGGAAGCCCTCTTTCCTGAGCATATGCCCGTAAAAGAAGTCATCATGCATTTGAAAGAACAGAGAGCAGCAAATATTGCAAGAGGAGACCATGCAGGGACAGCCTTCCAGACAGTGCAAGATATTACCTTGGAAGCAGGTCTTGAAGATGGCTACAGTGATCTGTGGAAAACTACTTAAGTGAAGGATAGAGTAACAGGTGAAGAGAATCAGATAGACTCTGTGTTCATTATCCAGGAGAACTCTCCTGAGCCTGGAAAGGGAGGTGTTTCTGATGGAAACCCTCAAGATGCCAGCACAGCAGGACAAGGGTCCTCTGGACCCCAAGAAGTGTCCATAAAGGAGCCTTCTTATGAAGAAGATGTCACTGTGGAGGTTCATCCAGGGGTTCCCTGCAGGGCAGAGCCATCAACCTCTCAGCCTGACCCTATGAGCCAGAATCATAATGGAAACTCCTCAGGTGAGAGGCAGAAAGGAAGACCACATAGAATCAAGGAAACATTACCAAATGTGAGCGTGTCCCCAGAATTTAGAAACATCGCTGTTATCTTTTAAACCACCAGAAGAGACCTCACAGGGATGAGAGGACAGTTTTCTGTGAGGTGTGTCACAAAGGTTTCTACCAAAAATCAGAGCTCCGAGTTCATCAGATCATTCATTCTGGGGAGAAGCCTTTTACATGCAGGACTTGTGAGAGGTCCTTCAGCTACAAGGCCAACCTGCTGGCTCACCAGAGGATTCACACAGGAGAGAAGCCCTACACATGCTCCACGTGCCATCGCAGCTTCCGCCAGTCCTCCACGTACCATCGTCACGTGAGGATTTACCACAAGAGACAGAAATGTGATCCTTTCTCAGCAGAGGCTTCCAGAGTGGATGCCTCAAATGAGGAAATTGAAAATGAAAATGACGTGTTGGTTTCCTGTTGGTTGTAGCACGGAGAGGCGGAGGGACAATGCAGTTTGGATTGGTAAGGCCTGATAAATTTTATGTTGTAATTATGTTTCTCACAGAACATTATTGGATTATTAACATTTTTTCATATGAAGTTCTCAGTCAAGTTAGATCAGGTCCCTGTCTATGCCCATCCATTCCTTTCATATATTCTGCCACACATGTCTTCCATCTTTTTATGAGGCTTCCAAAGTTTTTTTCAAAGCAGGGATTATTGTCTTGGGGAGAACTTCATTGGTTCAGTTGGTTCTTTGTCCCGTTCTTTGTTGTTGTTCCCTCCAACTGGTATTGCTGCAAGGTATCTACTATCTATCTATCTATCTATCTATCAGCTATCTCTGTCTCTGTTCAGCTTTTTTGCTCCATCTATTAAGTGAGACGTTTGTTTTCTCAGTTCTTCGTTTTTTGAGGGTTTGCGTATTATGCCAAGTTAACTGCTCTGTGGGATGTATGAGTGTGAAGGTTTCCTACCTCCTGGGTTTTCTTTTCACTTCCTGATTGTTTCTTTTGCTGTACAGAGTTCTTTTAGTTTAATGAGTCCCAATTATTTATTATTTACCTTAATTCCTGAGAAACTAATGTCTGATTTAGATAGTCTTTTCCTATGCCTATGTCTTATAGGTTGCTGCTTTGATTAGGTTAGTTCCTAGGGCTTTTATTGTTTTTGAGGCTGTTGTGAGTGGGAAGGTTCTCCTTGTATTCCTTCTTCATTTGTATGGTGTAATGAAAGTCTACTGATTTTGCTAGGTTAATTTCGTATCCCACCACTTTGCTGAACCTCTTGTTTCTAGGAGTTTTCTTGGGAGTTTGAGCCTCCCTTAGGTAAACTATCATCTGGTTTGCAAGGAGAGATAGGCTGGCTTCCTCTTTTCCTATTAGACTCCTTTTGCTTTCCTTTTTCTTCCTATATTGCCCTGCACGTGTTTTGAGCACTATATTGAACAGGATAAGGTTTCTATCTACTGTCCCATTCCAGTTGCCTGTGAAGCCCAAAGAAAAACAAAAATTTGTCAGTTAGTTTACTAAAGTTTGTGAAACACCTGATAAAAAAAAAAAAGAGAGATGAGAGAAAGAAAGGAAGGAAGGAAGGGAAGGAAGAAGAAAAAAGAAGAGAGAGCGCGAGACGAGAGAGAGAGAGAGAGAGAAAGAAAAAGAAAGAAAGAAAGGAAAGAAAGAAAGAAAGAAGAAAGAAAGAAGAAAGAAAGTAAACTCTATTATTTTTTGAATCACTGCTATGCCTAAATGAGTTGTAGCCTCTGGCTGGAGGAGCAGCAGCCATGGTGCAACCACAGCAAAGTCACTGGTCTTTAACTCCCTTACCATGTCATCCGCTAGATCTATTTCACCCTAGCAATGATTCTTAAAATTTTTGTTTGCCTTGGGTTATTTAAAACTTTCTTAGTCTGATAGAGAGATAGAGGGGTGGGGGGATAGGTTCAAGGCCAGCCCTCCTGTGTTGCTGACTCTGGGTAAATGAGGCTTTGCTAAGGAGGCCCTGGACCTTCCCATCAACACAACAGAGACCACACATGCTGGTTCTCAGAGCAGCAGGGATCAGATTAGATTGCATTTGGAGCACATTACACTTGGACATTGTGGAGAGGTGGAGAGCACTGGGATGCCTCGTGTCTTCTTAGAGATGAAGGCGCGCAGCCATCTGAGGACGAGCACTGATAACACAGTATTTCTCTACCTTTTGCTCCTTGGACTCTCTTCTCTCATAAGACATAATAATTCACTTTTAGAGATTTAAATAGTTCCATGCTGTGACTTAATTTTCCCACAGATGGGTCACATTTGAGATCCCAGACACCAAGTTGTTGCAATCTAACACATAGGAAGGAAGCAGCCCATGCCAAGATGCTACCAATTAGCACAGGACTTAGGAAAAGGCAATAACACAGTTAATAAGGAAACAACCACTGTTCTTGTTTCCAATTCCACATGAGTGTTGGGCTTTAGTAGAAAGAGGAATGAAAATCATCCAATTAGGCCAATACCAAGATAGGAAATAAAAAAAAAAAAAAAAAAATAAGTTGCTGGGTTGCTGAGTAAAGTGAAAATGTTTTGAGAAATAAAAGTAGCAAGTTGACAGAACAATGTTTTCTACTGAGGGAAAGAATGCCTTTATGAATGTGCCTTGTTATTCAAGTCTTCCTTGTCCCACTTCTTCAAACCTGAGAGTACCTTCTAGACCAGAAAACACAAGTATAGTCAGCTGTTTAAATGAGTTCACCTAAATACCAGGTTACAGGGCTGGAAATTGATCCACTTTTTTATTATTTTATTTTATGTATGAGTTTATTGCCCTCATTTGTGTAAGTGCACCGTGTTATGCAGTGCCCTCAGAGGTCAGAAGAGTGCGTCAGATCCTCTGGAACTGGAGTTCCAGATGGTCATTAGATACCATATGGGTGCTGGCATTCGCCCAGGACCTCTGAAAAAACAACCACTGCTCTTAACCTCTGAGCTATCTTCCAGCCCCCCCAATTTTTTTTTTTGTCTTTTTGAGACAGGGTCTCCCTGTAGCCCCAGCTGTCCTGGAACTCCACTCTGTAGGACCAGGCTGGCCTTGAATTCACAAAGATCCGCCTGCTCTGCCTCCAGTGCAAGATTAAAGGTGTTCACTACCATGCCCGGCTTGATCCACTTTTTTTTGGTGTTTTTTGAGCCAGTCTACTGTACCCCAGTTAGCCTGAAACCACTATGTAGACCAGGGTGGCCTCAGTCTACAGAGATCTGCCTGCCTCGCCTCCCAAGTGCTGGGATAAAGGTGTGAGCCACCCTGCACATCTTGCTCCCTATTTTAAAGCATGTTAATATAGGTTTCTGAAAAATGAGGAAGAAAGAGATGAGGAGGAGGAGGCTTGGGGAGGGGAGGGACAGAGAGAGGAGGAGGAAGAGGAGGAAAGGGAATTCTGAAATGTAACACAGAGGAAGGACTTTCCCGAATCACAGACAAGGGAGCTGAGATTCCGAGGTTAATCACAAAGCTAAAAGTTTTTATTCTTATTTATTTATTTTGGTGCTGGGGGTTGAATCCAGGCCTAATTCATGGCAAACTAGTCCTCTAGCAGTGAGGTGAATGCCCAGCCCTGAGACAAGACTTATACACACTCAGCCCACCTCTGCATACCCTAGCATGCCAGAGCTGTGGCAGACACACTTTCCAAGAGTGTCTCTCTCCAGTTATCTGAAAGTTGAACTACTGTCAGCCTCACTATAGTCCCAAACAGAAATAGCAGTAATAGTGACAGTTAACCATGAACCAAGCCTTGCCTATGCTCCTGACTTTGAAGTAACTTTCATATACTGACACACTTAACTTATGATTTGGAGTAGATGCCATTATTTCCGAGTCTTACAGATAAGGAAATAGATGCAGAGAAATGCTACCGTGTCTGCCTGGCAGTAATAAGAACTGTCAGAGGCAGGACCCAAACACAGGCCACTGGATCTAGATTCTTTACAAGTACATCCACCCTTTTTTTTAAAAGTTTTTATTATGTATGGTGTTTTGTCTGCATGTATAAAGTGAAAACCCATGTTGTGCAAAAGCCCACAGAGGACAGAAGAGAGTGTCAGAATCCCCTGGGACTGGAATTTCAGTATTGGTCATTAGCCACCGTGGGTGCTGCTGAAGACTCGAACGCACAGTCCTGCTGAAGCCGCACCATCTCTCCAGCCCCTCCCGAGTATATCCCACTTCTTGCTGTCCTGAAAGGCGTCCGCAAGCCGACTTCTACAAGCCTCTGGTGCACATCGACTAGTAGTCGCCCTTGCCACCTCAGAAGCTATCTGCTGCGTAGTTTACAGCCCTCACTGCGGCTCGCCCTGGCCTAAGCTCATCTATCCTAAGAGACACCCTCTGTTCCGAAGCTGCGGCTATACACCTTCTGCACCCTAAGCACCACATTATCACTCACTTGCACACATCCCCCGCCTCCACCTTATATAGTGATTAGTGCCTTCCTTGTGGCTTTCACAACTGCCATTCCATTTGTCTTGACTGTTTTTCCATCTATTATATTTTGGGACATGCTCACCAAAGACACTGCATCACTCTTTGATGACCTCAGGGACCTACTTCCTCGCAAGGCCAGTGCGCGTCATACTTGCTGTTCCATAGCCGCTTTCTGATGTAGCTCGTTACACATTTTGCAATAGCACAGTATAGACTCAGATTTTGTGTCACTTCTAGTAATAACGCGCGATGAATGCGCGTGATGATCGAATCAAATCTTCTAATCTCCTGTCTCTATACTGGCTTGTGTTTTGGTAATATTTTTGGTGTCAGCCTCACATACTCCGCCCTCTCTCTTTCCCCCTCACTCCTCACCGCTTATCCACCCCGCTTCCCCTTCTTACTTCTTCCTTTCCGCTTTATTTTTTTTTTTATTTTTTTTTTATCTTTTTTAATTTTTTTTTAGGTTGTCACCGTATTTCGGTATTGTGTATGATATGGCTTCTGCATCAAGTCTTGTGCACCCGTGTCGAGATTGTCCAATCCGGAGGTCAGTAATCTGGAGGGGTTCGTATTCCCCTGGAACGGGAGTGCTCTGGCAATTGGAGCTTCAACGTCTCAGCCGCCCATGTGGGTGCTGGGATCGAACCCGGGTCCTCTGTAAGAGCAGTTCGGTGCCTCTAAAACCGCTGCATCCTCTCCCGCCCCGCTTTAGCATGCTTTAGAAAGCAATAGGTAGGATAGATATTTGGTAGGTGCGTAATATTCATAGGAATACTGGGAGTTTTCTAGGCAAGGATCTGATCAAGCTCACTTCACAAAAGAAGGTCTGTAAGACCACAGGGGGCTAATACACACGATTAGAGATGCTTGGTAAACAGAAGGCATCGGTGAGGCAATAGAAGAGTAAGAGATTCCTTGGAGGTCAGTATAACTAATTTGACTCAGGCTGTTCCTCACTATCAGGTAGAGAGTTCACCAAACCCTGCAGATGATAGGCGGCATGCCCCAGATGGAAAGGAACGAGAGGTTACACAAGTCACCACTTCAGACACAAAACCAAGAACTCATCTGAAAGTCTCCATCCTTAGCACAGAGGCTTCGCCTGAGCCCTCTTTCCCTGCCTGATCCCTTCCAGAAGTCCAGTAATCCAATCTCTGCTCCTCAAGCAGTGGATAGGAGACTATCTTCCTAAAATTGAACCACTCCAAAACAAAGATACTGAGAGGTTACCATGTGAAAGTTCCCAACCAGAACACAGAAGTGATTGTCTTATGAGGTTGTAGGTGAGCTGCATCCACAATGGATGGTGGCTTTTCACAAGTGCCTTGTCCTTGCACTTTAATGATTTTTTTTTTTGTTTTTTGTTTTTTTTTTTTTTGAGAAAGGGTTTTCCCTTTATTCCCAATGTCTGAGCTCACTATGTAGACCAGGGTGCCTTGATTGAAACTCACAGAGATTCTGGCCTGCCTCTGCCTTCTGAGTGCTGGATAGTCCATTGTACTTTAAGGTGAAGAGATAGAAATGGAGCAGTAGATGCAAATGAAGAGTGACTCTAAAGAGAACAGCAAAAGACAAACAAATGGAAAGGGGATGTGAAGAAAACAAGTAATTTGAGAAATACAGAAAAAAGTCAAAACAAAACTAAACTACATTCCTATCAGAGAAAAAATAAAAACGATTCGCCAGGCTTGTGCACCTGCTTTAATCCTAGCACCCAGGAGGTTGAGGCAGGCAGTTCTTTGTGAATTAAAGGCCAGCCTGGTTCTACAGAGTGAGTTCCAGGGCTCAAAAAAAACCAAAAAAAAAAAAAAAATGAAACAAACAACAAAAAAGAGTTCTCACACTGCTTTTCCATAGCAGTTGCGCGAGTTTGCAATACCACCAGCAGTAAATGAATGTTTTTCCACACAAACTCTCCAGCATTTGATATCATTTGTTTCTTAATCATAGATCGTCTTACCGGTGTAGATGAATTTTTTTTTTTTTTTTTTTGCGGTCTTTTCGAGACAGGGTCCCTGTAGCCCCAGCTGTCCTGGAACTCAACTCTGTAGACCACGGTGCCTTGAACTCACCAAAGGATTTTGCCGATCTGCCTCCCAGTCAAAGGCATGCACAACACGCCCCGACATTAAGATGAAATCTTAAGTGTTTTTAAGTTGCATTTCCTTAATTGCTAATTCCGTTAAACACTTAAAAGATGTTTCTTAGCCATCTTTCTTTCTTCTCTTGAGAATTCTCTGTTTCATTGGCTCCTTTTTCTTTTCTTGGGTTCTTTGTTTTTCCAAGTCACAAACTCTACATGTTAAACATTTGTCAGATGTGTTCCACTGGTGATAAGTTCTTCCCACAACAAGCAACTGGAGAAGAGTACTGGAACATACCTTACGAAATAGCACTATTTAAGAAGATAAGATTAATACAATGAGCCAGGCTGGTGGTGCATGCCTTAATACCAGCACTGGGAGGCAGCGGCAGTGGATCTCGTGAGTTCAGTCCAGCCTGGCCTTACAGAGTGATTCCAGGCAGCTGAGCTACAGGGAGACCCTGTCTCAAAAACACCAAATACACGATAAATAAATAAATAAATAAATAAATAAAATAAATAAATAAAATATCTCAGAAAAAAACCTGACCAAAGACATTAATTATCTCTACAATGAAAATTTTAAATCTTTGAAGAACGCAAATTGAGGAAAGAAGAACATCAGAAAATGGAAAACACTTCACATTCACACGGATTGGAAAAATTAATTATGGACCCCCCAAAATGGCCATCCTTACTCAAAGTACTTAATATATAGATCAATGCAATCCCAATCAAAATCCTATGACTTTTCTTCCACAGAATTAGAAAACAAAATCTTAAACTTCATTCAGCAACACAAAAAGACCCCAACGGATAGCCAAAGAAACCCTGGGAAAAAAGAGCAATACATGGGGATCACTATACCAGATTTCAAACTATATTACAGGCTATGGTTATAAAAAAAGCACAAAAATAGGTACTCCATAGATCAATGGAACAAAATTGAAGACCCAACTTGAGTAGTAGACATCCAATTTCAGCCACCTGACATTTGTCAAAGGGGCCAAGAATACTCAAAGGAGGAAAGACAGTCTCTCAGCCAATGGTGCTGGCCAAAAACTGGATCACCCACTTGTAGAAGGAAACTAAACTGTACCTTTCACCTTTATACAAAAAGGAAACTTCTAAGTGGGTCAAAGACCTTAATGTGAAAACTGAAACTCTATCAGGAAAATGTTAGAAGAAAGCATTAGCAGTAACTTACAAGATCTAGATGTAGGAAGGAAAAGACTTTCAATCTGTAACTTGGTAGGATAATAAGGTAACTGTGTAGGAAATAGCTCAACAATCAACAAATGGGACCTCATTAAACTAAAAAAGCTTCTGCAAAGAAAAAGAAAAAAATCGAGGCAGTGAAAGGAAAAAATTCACGCCTTTATTCTTAAAGCATATAAAACTATCATTATTCCGGACTGGAGGGAGATCAGCTCATTGGTTGTTCAGATCACTGGCTGCTTTTCCAAAGTACCCAGGTTCAATTCCCGCACCCACACGACAGCAGCCAACACGCCACTCTCATAACTCCAGTTCTAAGGGCATCCAACACCCTTTCTGAAACTTCCATGGGCATTGCATTGACATGGGTACATTACATACTCAGGCAATCTACCATTACACATAAAATTAAAACAATAAAATATTTTTAATCTCTCATTATTCATAATATAAAGTCAAAAATATCCAAAACTGGACAGGAAAAGGATAGAAATATGCAGGTATTATTTGGAATAGAAGATACATACCAAGATGGAGTTTAAAACCGTAAACTGAACACTTCTAAACATAAAGTAACAATGATCACCACAATAAAAGAAAAATTAAAAGAAATTTTTTTTTTTTTTTTTTTTTTTTCAGTCCTTTTATGTGCTTTTTGCCATTTATTCATTCGTTTTTCCATAAAATCTAATTGGACTTATGGGAACCTTGTGTTGTTTCAAAATTTGGACATCGATACTTCCAAAAATGCACCAATTACTTATTGTATGACATACTGAGTAACATAATGTTAACTGCAAACAACTGTTTCATTATCTTGTAAGAATCCCTTAAAAAAAAAATAACAATAAATTAATAATTTAAAAAGAAAACATTTCTTATTTTTTTAATATAATTTTGTACAAGATTACCCAAATCTAGGCCCGTGTCTCCCACCCTCTCCCCCCACCCTACCAGAGCTCATGGATCTGCCAAACATGCTTTTCACTCTCTTATCTCAGTCTTTCTCGTTATTCTCCATGTGGAAGGAGGAAGTGGAAGTTGTACTGTTTTGAGCAGAAAGTTCACTGTTTCAGTCAAAAACAACTAATTCTATGAGCAATTTGAGTCATTCATGAGGAATGTGATACTATGAATCAAATCTAAACTCACAGTCCAAGAAGAGGTAAAACATATTTTCCCTGTTTAACATGAATTTACTAGTGGTTCCTTACTTTATTAAAGAAAATTGGGATTGGGGTGTGGCTTAGCTGGTAGAATGTTTAGGTTCTGTCCCCAGCTCAGCATAGAAGCAGATATTGTGGTGCATGCTTATAATCTCAGCATGGTAAGAAGGATGAGCGTATCAACAGTTCAAGGTCATTTCTGTTAACTATTAGCAAGTTTGAGGCCAGCCCTGGTCCACCTGAAGGCTGAGTGCAGGGCCAGACTTACAGCAGTTCGAGCCTCAGCCACCATGACAAGGATATAGTTGTGAACTGTACAGTATCCCCAATTTTTAAGTTATAGGTTAGAGTCACATGACTCAATAAGTGGATCACAAAAAATGCTTCTGAGTACCCCCAAACCAAAATTAATAAAATTCTCACACAGTAATTGAGCTGAGTTGTTTCTGACAGCATTCGCCTATGTTGTATCAAATAACCTACTGGGGCTTTGGTTCTGAACACACACCATGCACACACTTTGCATTATATGTGCTGTCACTCCACACAATGCCAACTAACACTGCCTGAAATACTTTGACTCAGATTTGAGACTGCTGTATGCTATAAAATAATTGCAGTGTTGTTACTGTACACGCAAATTTTTCTGCCCTTCTAGAAGCAGAATTGTGTAATTATGGAAAACAGAGACTTCTAATATATTCCTCCCATCATTCCTCAGCATGCAAGATCAAGTTAGTTTAACTTCAAATTGTATTGCGTTACAGAGTTTGGTTTTTTAAAATTCTGTTTGAGATGTACTTCCATTTCACACACCCAAGAAATTTTAAGTGAATTTTGGCTTGGGATTAGGACAGTATTCGAACAATTTCCAAAATGACCTTAATCATATTCCTGTTATTTTGGAGGCCTGGGAGACAGTTCAGCAGATCAGAGTGATACATAAGACTAGGAACCTGAGTTTGACTCCATGGCACCCATGTAAAAGCCAGGTATGGCACTGGACAGATGGCTCAGTGGTGAGGGCACTGGACAGTGGTTAAAGACCACTGGCTGCTTTTGGAGAAAACCCAGATCGATTCCCAGTACTCAAAAGGTGACTAACAACTGTCCATAAACCAGTTCCAAGGGATCCAAAAACCTCTTCTGACCTCCAAGAACACTATATGACACTGACAAGGGTACACTTGCATACACCCAGGCAATACACCCATACACATAACATAAAATAATAAATAAAAATATTTAAAATATAAACAAACAAAAGTCAGGTGGTTGTACATATACCTATGACCTAAGAGGAGGGGAGAATGGGGACAGAGACTAATCCCAAGAGCTTACGAGCCAGCCAGTATAGCTGAAACAGCGAGCTCCTGGCAAGTGAGAAAAACCCTGCCTCAAGGGAGTAAGGCAAAGAGGGATCAGCAGGACATCACCCTCCGGACTCTGCAAATGCACACGGGCACGAGCGTACCCACATGAGTGCACGCACACGCACAAGAAAACAGCTAAAAATAATAAAATCAACAAAAATATTCATCCCACACTGAAAAACAATAAGAATTATCTAGGTCCTGCAGTATCACATATTCAGCCAAGATTCTTACCATAAAAATAAGCATATCATATCTCATTAGTATGCACATTTTCTTTTGGTATTCCATAAATTATACAATTATGTGTATGCCAAAATTACTTTTTTATAATGTATTAATTATAAATGTTTGATCTCTATAGTCATTTTATATACACATATATACCTGGGGTTACATAAAAATTTCTTAGGTGAAAAGACTATACTAGAAAAAAATTGCAGGTGTGTGGTGCCCACCTTTCATCCTAGCACTTGGGAGGGCAGAGGCAGGCAGATCTTTGTGAGTTCAAGGTCCAGCCTGGTCTACGAAGCAAGTTCCGGACCAGTGGCTACCGGGGGACCCTGTCTCCAAAAGACCAAAAAAACTAAAATAAAATAAAATAAAATAAGAAGAAGAGCCTGGACTCTTCTGTGGCCTGAAGAAATATTTTTAGTAAGCACCCTTAAAGGGTCATTTTGGAAACAAGTACACTGAGGTCAATAGGAAGTGTGTTCTGGCCCTGTTATATACAAAGCCAATGAGATGGATATATAAGACAATTCATTTTATCCTGATCTTAAAGGTTGGAGGAGAAGGGAGTATCAGGCAAGTATTTCTTAAGAAAGTGTCTCCCTGTAACCCCAGCGTCCTGGAACTCACTAAGTAGACCGGGCTGGCCTTGAATCCACAGAGATTCCTCCTGCCTCTGCCTCCCAATGCTGGGATTAAAGGTGTGCATTTTTTTTTTTTTTTTTTTAAATTTTATTCTTTTAAGAATTTCTCTAGGGGCTGAGGTTATAGCTTGCCAGCATGTATGAAGCCGGCTATTTGATCTCTATCACCTCTGGAGCAGAGTATCTTTGATCCAACCACTCAGAATCAGCACTGTTAATATTTTATGCAGATATACAAATGCAAATATAAGGCAGCTTGTCCCCACCAAAGTTAAACTTTGTAAGCTTTTTATGGTAAAAAAAAAAAAAACAGATGTGAATAGGTCTCTATCAAATACTGATCCATACACATCATTTATCATCATTGAATAATATTCTAATTAATGGATGTACCATAACTGTTCATTAGTTCCATGGAAATGAATAACTTGAACTTTTCAGTTTTAAATAAAATATCAGAAGCATTAGCGAGGATCCATTGTGTCCATTCTCTGTCTCACTAGCCTCAGCAGCTCTGCCAGAGCTGTTTAATGGCACCATAAATCACATCATTCTGTCTGGTTTTGGATTTTTCAGAATGGTCCTCTACTCAGTGACAGTATCTCTGCACCAATTTTCACGTGTGGTTTTTTTTTTTAGCCCTTTAAATTTTTGTATTTAAAAAAACTCAGAACATTTTTAACAATGCACATTAAAAAGAGTATTCATCTTACAAATTGTTTTGCAGTACAAATATACAACAGCTTGGAAAACAACATTTAGGAAACAAAAGCCAATGTAAAAAGACAGATTAAAACAACTAGAACAGTACAAGTTTGACGTGGCTCAGATATTACAGTTTTCTTACTGTATCATCAATGTCAGAAATCTGTTCATTCAGCTAGCTCCACTGCTCCATATTTAAAGAAATACCTCTTCTTCCTGGTTTCATTTCACCTTCTGAGTCCATCCAATATTCTCTCTAATATCAATTAGATTTTTCACTTTGAAATAAGTGCATGGGCACAGAAGTGACATGAGCAAGACACTAACAGTGCTTCAGATCTTTAGTGCAATATTATTTTTAGAACAGACATGAAGCTCCATCTCTGTTTAGAGAGCTCTGCCTACTTTGATATTTAAGTACCTGTCACTTGCAGTCATGGAAGCTACCTGTTAGTGATGCAAAACACAGCATTGCCTGCCAGCGCCGTTCCCAGAATGTGCAATACCCTAGCAAATATTTAATTTTAAATTGCACTGCAAAATTTGTGGGTTCCCTGTCAAGGCCTACGTGGTTACAATTTCAAGAATACGTGTAGAGGCTCGGGGTGCTTTGGGAATTTTCTACCAAGGAGTGTTGTTGGAATTCTTCAAAAGTCCCATTCACATGTCTTTCTTGACGGCTCATCATTTTGTCTGTTTTCTTAACTTGTCAAATGTGTTGTAATTAAAATAAGAGTCTTATCTCCCACCATAAGAAACTGCTACACATCTGTTCACAAAGCCCAGCTCCTCAGAAGCTTTGCACTGAAATAACATGGAAACCCTGTTCTGACCTGCCCTACACCATTTACTCAGTTCCAGCTCTATCCTGACCCCTAGAACTGCACTGTCTACCATGTCATCCATGGGGCTAGCTTCAAATTATCATTTTAGTGGTTGTTTCTGTGCATTGATAAAGACTATAAATGTAAGATTTACCCAGGATGATAGACAGAAATGTGGAAAACAATTTCTTTCTGGCTCTGTTGAATTTATCATTTGAAAAAATTGAGGGGACTTTTTTTTGAAAATGAGGTTCCTGTAGCCCAGCGGCCTGGAACTCCTATGTAGACCAGGGCTAGCTCAATCTCTCCCCAGGATCCACCTACCTCTGTCTCTCACAAGTGCTGGGATTAAAAGGCACCACCACACCCAGGTATCATTCACATTTCAAACCACACAAACAAAGAAAACATATCTTCCTACCCATGTCTCTTACAATCCCTAGATCCTTGAATGTGAACTATTTCCATGATGACCACACATCTTCCTTCTGTTAGATCTAGCAGTCAGGTCTCTCCTCTCTCCCTCCAGAAACCCAGCCTGCCCCCTTGCAGCTGCCAGGCCCCTGTAAAGGTGGGAGCACACATGATCTCTGGGTGTGGTTGGTTGGGAGCACAAAGCCCAGCCCCTCCCTTTAGAGCTGCAAGCTTATGATCCAATCTAGTGCATTGTTCTGACTACCTTGAGTTGAACAGCTATCTTCTACCACTCTTCCAAACAGGATGGACACAAACCTCTAAAGCCATGAACTTAAAAAATACATCTTTGTTCATGTAAGTTTGCTGTGTCAAGCATTTGGTCATAGTGATGAGAAAGTAGGCATAGTATATACCCCAAAAGAATAGAGCCAGGCATGTAGCACCATGACTTTGATCCTAGCCCTCAAGAGGCCGAGGCAGGTAGATCTCTAAGTTCAAAAGGCCACAGGTTGGTCTACATAGCATGTTCCAGGTCCAGGCCAAGCTGGGCTACAGAGAGCGACCTTGTCTCCCCAAAAACGACCAAAAAAAGATTACTTGTAATACCTACTACAATATAAATATGATATAAATAGCTATTACGTGCAGTTTATGGTAATAGTGACAAGTAAGAAGCCCACATGTTCAGTGCAGATGCATCTGCATCCTCCCATCCCCCCTTCCCCCCATGAGCTGGTTTTGAAATCTGGATGACCCTTTGGACAAAGGACTCACTGTGCAACATCAGGGTGACTTCCAGGGTGATTCCAGTAAGAGGCTGTGAGCTCTTGCTAGAGTAATTACCACTTAGATAGCTAATTAAAATCTCTTTGCTGCTGTCACCCTGGAACGAGGGTTTTGTCAGCCAATGTTTTTACTGAAAGCTGGTGGGCCTTTCAGACAAACTGTTCAATAAAGTTCTAGACCCCATTACCTTGTTCCTTGCCCACCAACCTCACCAGAGATCATTGCATTTCTGCGCAAACATGTTTTTCCTTCTTTTACTCAGTCTCTTTTAAAAATAATTCACCTGACTCGTGCTACTCCTGCCTCGACGCCTGAGTGCTGGTGTTATAGGTGTGTGCTAGCTCATAACTGGCCACCTTGTTTTTTTTTTTTTTTTTTTGCGTCTTTTCGAGACAGGGTTCCCTTAGCCCAGCTGTCCTGGAACTCATCTGAAGACCAGGTGGCTTTGACCTTACAAAACGATCCACCTTGCTCCTTCTGCTTCCCATAGTGGTGGAATTAAAGCGTGTGCCACCACTCCTGGCCTTAAAGACGGTTCTCAGCCACCCTGTCGGTGGGTGCTGGGAATCGACCCTGGGTCCTCTGCCAAGAGCAGCGGGAGCTCTTAACCACTGAACCATCTCTCTAGCACCCCACCTTGATCTCTTTACTGAGTTACTTAGCATAAGATGATGCCTGCAATCCCTTACCCTACATACACACACTGTATGATATATATAAAACTTTATTTATTTTTTTTTTTTTTTTGGTCTTTTTGAGACAAGGTCTCTCTGTAGCCCCAGCTGGCCTGACCTGGAACATGCTATGTAGACCAACCTGGCTTTGAACTTAGAGATCTACCTGCCTCTGCCTCTTGAGGGCTAGGATCAAAGTCATGTGCTACCATGCCTGGCTCTATTCTTTTGGGTATATACTATGCTAACTTTCTCATCACTATGACCAAATGCTTGACACAGCAACTTACATGAACAAAGATGTATTTTAGTTCATGGCTTTAGAGGTTTTGTCCATCCTGTTTGGAAGAGTGGTAGAAGATAGCTGTTCAACTCAAGGTAGTCAGAACAATGCACTAGATTGGATCATAAGCTTGCAGCTCTAAAGGGAAGGGGCTGGGCTTGCTCCAACCCCACACCCCAGATCATGTGTGCTCCCACCTTTACAGGGGCCTGGCAGCTGCAAGGGGGCAGGCTGGGTTTCTGGGAGGGAGAGAGAGAGACCTGACTGCTAGATCTAACAGAAGGAAGATGTGTGGTCATCATGGAAATAGTTCACATTCAAGGATATAGGGATTGTAAGAGACATGGGTAGGAAGATATGTTTTCTTTGTTTGTGTGGTTTGAAATGTGAATGATACCTGGGTGTGGTGGTGCCTCCCAGCACTTAGGAGGCAGACAGAGGTAGGTGGATCCTGGAGAGATTGAGGCTAGCCTGGTCTACATAGAGAGATCCAGGCCAGCTGGGGCTACAGGGAAACCTCATTTCAAAAAAAAGTCCCCTCAATTTTTTCAAATGATAAATTCAACAGAGCCAGAAAGAAATTGTTTTCCACATTTCTGTCTATCATCCTGGGTAAATCTTACATTTATAGTCTTTATCAATGCACAGAAACAACCACTAAAATGATAATTTGAAGCTAGCCCCATGGATGACATGGTAGACAGTGCAGTTCTAGGGGTCAGGATAGAGCTGGAACTGAGTAAATGGTGTAGGGCAGGTCAGAACAGGGTTTCCATGTTATTTCAGTGCAAAGCTTCTGAGGAGCTGGGCTTTGTGAACAGATGTGTAGCAGTTTCTTATGGTGGGAGATAAGACTCTTATTTTAATTACAACACATTTGACAAGTTAAGAAAACAGACAAAATATGAGCTTCAAGAAAGACATGGTGCATGGGACTTTGAAGAATCTTCCAACATACACTCCTTGGATAATAAAATCCCAAGCACCCGCCTCTACACGTTATTCTTGAATTGTAACCACTATGCCTTACATGGACCCACAAATTTTGCAGTGCAATTTAAAATTAAATATTTGCTAGGGTATTGCACATTCTGGGAACGGCGCTGGCAGGCAATGCTGTGTTTTGCATCACTAACAGGTAGCTTCCATGACTGCAAGTGACAGGTACTTAAATATCAAAGTAGGCAGAGCTCTCTAAACAGAGATGGAGCTTCATGTCTGTTCTAAAAATAATATTGCACTAAAGATCTGAAGCACTGTTAGTGTCTTGCTCATGTCACTTCTGTGCCATGCACATTATTTCAAAGTGAAAATTCTAATTGATATTAGAGAATATTGGATGGACTCAGAAGGTGAAATGAAACCAGGAAGAAGAGGTATTTCTTTAAATATGGAGCAGTGGAGCCAGCTGAAGGAACAGATTTCTGACATTGATGATACAGTAAGAAAACTGTAATATCTGAGCCACGTCAAACTTGTACTGTTCTAGTTGTTTTAATCTGTCTTTTTACATTGGCTTTTGTTTCCTAAATGTTGTTTTCCAAGCTGTTGTATATTTGTACTGCAAAACAATTTGTAAGATGAATACTCTTTTTAATGTGCATTGTTAAAAATGTTCTGAGTTTTTTTAAATAAAAAAAATTTAAAAGGGCTAAAAAAAAAAAACCAAAGTGAAAATTGGTGCAGAGATACTGTCACTGAGTAGAGGACCATTCTGAAAAATCCAAAACCAGACAGAATGATGTGATTTATGGTGCCATTAAACAGCTCTGGCAGAGCTGCTGAGGCTAGTGAGACAGAGAATGGACACAATGGATCCTCGCTAATGCTTCTGATATTTTATTTAAAACTGAAAAGTTCAAGTTATTCATTTCCATGGAACTAATGAACAGTTATGGTACATCCATTAATTAGAATATTATTCAATGATGATAAATGATGTGTATGGATCAGTATTTGATAGAGACCTATTCACATTCTGTTTTTTTTTTTTTTTACCATAAAAAGCTTACAAAGTTTAACTTTGGTGGGGACAAGCTGCCTTATATTTGCATTTGTATATCTGCATAAAATATTAACAGTGCTGATTCTGAGTGGTTGGATCAAAGATACTCTGCTCCAGAGGTGATAGAGATCAAATAGCCGGCTTCATACATGCTAGGCAAGCTATAACCTCAGCCCCTAGAGAAATTCTTAAAAGAATATTTGCAGTTGGGTGTGGTGATGCACACCTTTAATCCCAGCACTTGGGAGGCAGAGGCAGGAGGATCTCTGTGAGTCAAGGCCAGCCTGGTCTACTTAGTGAGTTCCAGGACAGCTGGGGTTGCAGGGAGACACTTTCTTGAAGAAATACTTGCCTGATACTCCCTTCTCCTCCAACCTTTAAGATCAGGATAAAATGAATTGTCTTATATATCCATCTCATTTGCTTTGTATATAACAGGGCCAGAACACACTTCCTATTGACCTCAGTGTACTTGTTTCCAAAAGGACCCTTTAAGGGTGCTACTAATAAAATATTTCTTCAGGCCACAGAAGAGTCCAGGCTCTTCTTCTTATTTTATTTTATTTTATTTTATTTTTTTTTGGTCTTTTTGAGACAGGGTCTCCCTGTAGCCCCAGCTGTCCTGGAACTTGCTTCGTAGACCAGGCTGGCCTTGAACTCACAAAGATCTGCCTGCCTCTGCCTCCCAAGTGCTAGGATTAAAGGTGTGCGCCACCATGCCTGGCAATTTTTTTCTACTTATAGTCTTTTCACCTAAGAAATTTTTATGTAACCCCAGGTATATATGTGTATATAAAATGACTATAGAGATCAAACATTTATAATTAATACATTATAAAAAAGTAATTTTGGCATACACATAATTGTATAATTTATTGAAGACAAAAGAAAATTTGCATACTAATGAGATGATATGCTTATTTTTATGGTAAGAATCTTGGCTGAATATGTGATACTGCAGGACCTAGATAATTCTTATTGTTTTTCAGAGTTGATGAATATTTTTGATTTTATTATTTTTAGCTGTTTTCTTGTGCGTGTGCGTGCACTCATGTGGGTACGCTCGTGCCCGTGTGCATTTGCAGAGTCCGGAGGGTGATGTCCTGCTGATCCCTCTTTGCCTTACTCCCTTGAGGCAGGGTTTCTCACTTGACAGGAAGCTCACTGTTCAGCTATACTGGCTGGCTCGTAAGCTCTTGGGATTAGTCTCTGTCCCCATTCTCCCCTCCTCTTAGGTCATAGGTATATGTACAACCATACCTGACTTTTTGTTTGTTTATATTTTAAATATTTTATTTATTATTTTATTTTATGTGTATGAATGTGACTCCATGTATATAAGTACACCTGTGTTTGTCCAATGCCCGCAGAGGTCAGAAGAGCACATTGGAGTCCTTGAAACTGGAGTTGCAGACGGTTGTTAGGTGCTGTGTGGGTGCTGGAAACTGGACCCACGTCCTCCACAAAAGCAGCCAGTGTCTTTAACCACTGTCCAGTGCCCTCAACCACTGAGCCATCTGTCCAGTGCCATACCTGGCTTTTACATGGGTGCCATGGAGTCAAACTCAGGTTCCTAGTCTTATGTATCACTCTGATCTGCTGAACTGTCTCCCAGGCCTCCAAAATAACAGGAATATGATTAAGGTCATTTTGGAAATTGTTCGAAATACTGTCCTAATCTCAAGACAAAATTCACATAATATTTCTTTTGTGTGTGAAATGGAAGTAACTCAAACAGAATTTTAAAAAACCAAACTCTGTAACGCAATACAATTTGAAGTTAAACTAACTTGATCCTTACATGCTGAGGAATGATGGGAGGAAAATATTAGAAGTCTCTGTTTTCCATAATTACACAATTCTGCTTCTAGAAGGGCAGAAAAATTTGCGTGTACAGTAACAACACTGCAATTATTTTATAGCATACAGCAGTCTCAAATCTGAGTCAAAGTATTTCAGGCAGTGTTAGTTGGCATTGTGTGGAGTGACAGCACATATAATGCAAAGTGTGTGCATGGTGTGTGTTCAGAACCAAAGCCCCAGTAGGTTATTTGATACAACATAGGCGAATGCTGTCAGAAACAACTCAGCTCAATTACTTGTTTGATTTTTAATTAATTTTGGTTTGGGGGTACTCAGAAGCATTTTTTGTGATCCACTTATTGAGTCATGTGACTCTAACCTATAACTTAAAAATTGGGGATACTGTACAGTTCACAACTATATCCTTGTCATGGTGGCTGAGGCTCGAACTGCTGTAAGTCTGGCCCTGCACTCAGCCTTCAGGTGGACCAGGCTGGCCTCAAACTTGCTAAGTAGCTGAACATGATGACCTTGAACTTTTGATCCTCTCTCTTCTTACATGCTGAGATTATAAGCATGCACCACAATATCTGCTTCTATGCTGAGCTGGGGACAGAACCTAAACATTCTACCAGCTAAGCCACACCCCAATCCCAATTTTCTTTAAAGTAAAGGAAACCACTAGTATTCATGTTTACAGGAAAATATGTTTACCTCTTCTTGGACTGTGAGTTTAGATTTGATTCATAGTATCACATTCCTCATGAATGACTCAAATTGCTCATAGAATTAGTTGTTTTTGACTGAAACAGTGAACTTCTGCTCAAAACAGTCAACTTCCACATGGAGAATAACGAGAAAGACTGAGAAAGAGATGAAAAGCATGTTTGGCAGAATCCATGAGCTCTGGTAGGGTGGGGGGATAGGGTGGGAGACACGGGCCTAGATTTGGTAATCTTGTACAAAATATATATTAAAAAATAAGAATGTGTTTTCTTTTTTAATTAATTAATTTATTTTTATTTTTATTTTTAAGGGATTCTACAATATAATGACACAGTTGTTTGCAGTTAACATTGATGTTACTCAGTATGTCATACAATTAAGTAATTGGTGCATTTTGGAAGTATCTATGTCCAAATTTTGAACAACCCAAGGTTCCCATAGTTTCAAATTTAGATTTATATGGAAAGAACGAATGAATAATGGCAAAAAGCATAAAAAACTTGAATTCTTCTATTTTATTATTATTTTGCTTTTAGATGTTTATTTTATTGTGGTGATCATTGTTACTTTATGTTTAGAAGTGTTCAGTTTACGGTTTTAAACTCC
>VZQC01005170.1:225469-243327 GCA_009823505.1 Rhizomys pruinosus | reverse complement strand
AACCTCGGAATCTCAGCTCCCTTGTCTGTGATTCGGGAAAGTCCTTCCTCTGTGTTACTATTTTCAGAATTCTTTCCTCCTCTTCCTCCTCCTCTCTCTTCCCCTCCCCTCCCCCTCCTCCCCCTCCTCATCCTCTTCTTCCTCATTTTTCAGAAACCTATATTAACATGCTTTAAAATAGGGAGCAAGATGTGCATGGTGGCTCACACCTTTAATCCCAGCACTTGGGAGGCAGAGGCAGGCAGATCTCTGTGAGACTGAGGCCACCCTGGTCTACATAGTGAGTTTCAGGCTAACTGGGGGTACGAGTAGACTGGCTCAAAAAACACCAAAAAAAAAGTGGATCAAGCCGGGCATGGTAGTGAACACCTTTAATCTTTGCACTTGGGAGGCAGAGGCAGGCGGATCTTTGTGAGTTCAAGGCCAGCCTGGTCTACAGAGTGAGTTCCAGGACAGCTGGGGCTACAGGGAGACCCTGTCTCAAAAAGACAAAAAAAAAAATTGGGGGGCTGGAGAGATAGCTCAGAGGTTAAGAGCAGTGGTTGTTCTTCCAGAGGTCCTGGGCTCAATTCCCAGCACCCATATGGTATCTAATGACCATCTGTAACTCCAGTTCCAGAGGATCTGACGCCCTCTTCTGACCTCTGAGGGCACTGCATAACACAGGTGCACTTACACAAATGCAGGCAATATACTCATACATAAAATAAAAATAATAAAAAAGTGGATCAATTTCCAGCCCTGTAACCTGGTATTTAGGTGAACTCATTTAAACAGCTGACTATACTTGTGTTTTCTGGTCTAGAAGGTACTCTCAGGTTTGAAGAAGTGGGACAAGGAAGACTTGAATAACAAGGCACATTCATAAAGGCATTCTTTCCCTCAGTAGAAAACATTGTTCTGTCAACTTGCTACTTTTATTTCTCAAAACATTTTCACTTTACTCAGCAACCCAGCAACTTTTTATTTTCTATCTTGTATTTAGGCCTAATTGGATGATTTCATTCCTCTTTCTACTAAAGCCCAACACTCATGTGGAATTGGAAACAAGAACAGTGGTTGTTTCCTTATTAACTGTGTTATTGCCTTTTCCTAAGTCCTGTGCTAATTGGTAGCATCTTGGCATGGGCTGCTTCCTTCCTATGTGTTAGATTGCAACAACTTGGTGTCTGGGATCTCAAATGTGACCCATCTGTGGGAAAATTAAGTCACAGCATGGAACTATTTAAATCTCTAAAAGTGAATTATTATGTCTTATGAGAGAAGAGAGTCCAAGGAGCAAAAGGTAGAGAAATACTGTGTTATCAGTGCTCGTCCTCAGATGGCTGCGCGCCTTCATCTCTAAGAAGACACGAGGCATCCCAGTGCTCTCCACCTCTCCACAATGTCCAAGTGTAATGTGCTCCAAATGCAATCTAATCTGATCCCTGCTGCTCTGAGAACCAGCATGTGTGGTCTCTGTTGTGTTGATGGGAAGGTCCAGGGCCTCCTTAGCAAAGCCTCATTTACCCAGAGTCAGCAACACAGGAGGGCTGGCCTTGAACCTATCCCCCCACCCCTCTATCTCTCTATCAGACTAAGAAAGTTTTAATAACCCAAGGCAACAAAAATTTTAAGAAATCATGCTAGGGTGAATAGATCTAGCGGATGACATGGTAAGGGAGTTAAAGACCAGTGACTTTGCTGTGGTTGCACCATGGCTGCTGCTCCTCCAGCCAGAGGCTACAACTCATTTAGGCATAGCAGTGATTCAAAAAATAATAGAGTTTCTTTCTTTCTTTCTTTCTTTCTTTCTCTCTTTCTTTCTTTCTTTCTTTCTTTCTTTCTTTCTTTCTCTCTCTCTCTCTCTCTCTCTCTCTCTCTCTCTTTCTTTCTTTCTTCCTTCCTTCCTTCCTTCCTTCCTTTCTTTCTCTCTCTCTCTTTTTTTTTTTTCAGGTGTTTCACAAACTTTAGTAAACTAACTTGACAAATTTTTGTTTTCTTTTGCTTCACAGGCAACTGGAATGGGACAGTAGATAGAAACCTTATCCTGTTCAATATAGTGCTTGAAACACTTGCCAGGGCAATATAGCAAGAAAAGGAAATCAAAGGAGTTCTAATAGGAAAAGAGGAAGCCAGCCTATCTCTCCTTGCAAACCATATGATAGTTTACCTAAGGGATGCTCAAAACTCCACAAGAAAACTCCTAGAAACAAGAGGTTCAGCAAAGTGGTGGGATACAAAAGTAACCTAGCAAAATCAGTAGACTTTCATTACACCAAGTAGCAATTGAAGAAGGAATACAAGGAGACCTTCCCACTCACAACAGCCTCAAAAACAATAAAATCCCTAGGAACTAACCTAATCAAAGACAGCAACCTATAAGACATAGGCATAGGAAAAGACCCTCCAAATCAGACAGCAGCTGGGCAGGAAACAAGGCCGACAATTGACAAGTGAAACCGCGTCAAACCCAGAAGCCTCTGTACAGCAAAAGAAACAAATCAGGGAAGTGAAAAGAAAACCCAGAGAGGGAGGAAACCTTCACAGCTCATACATCCGACAGAGCATTAACTTGCAGAATACGCAAACCACTCAACAAACAAAGAACTGAGAAAACGAACGTCTCACTCAAAAGATGGAGCAAAAAAGCTGAACAGAGACATAGATAGATAGATAGATAGATAGATAGATAGATAGATAGATACCTTGAAGCAATACAAGTTGGAGGGAACAACAACAAAAGAACTGGGACAAAGAACCAACTGAACCAATGAAGTTCTCCCCAAGACAATAATCCTCTGCTTTGAAAAAAACTTTGGAAAGACTCAGAAAAAGATGCAAGACATGTGTGGCAGAATATATGAACTTGAGTGGGATGGGGGCATAGAAAGGGAAATGAGTCTAAATTGGACTGAGAAATGACATATGAAAAAATGTAATAATAAAATATTTATGTGAGAAAAATATTAAAAAATAAAATTTATCAGGAAATTACCAAGTACAATGCATGTCCTCAGCAGCTAAGTGCTACATGGAAACAACACGCATGTGCATGTGCAGATGTCACATGGAGGCATCCACTCTGGAAGCCTCTGCTGAGCAAGGATCACATTTCTGTCTCTTGTGGTAAATCCTCACGTGACGATGGTACGTGGAGGACTGGCGGAAGCTGCGATGGCACGTGGAGCATGTGTAGGGCTTCTCTCCTGTGTGAATCCTCTGGTGAGCCAGCAGGTTGGCCTTGTAGCTGAAGGACCTCTCACAAGTGCTGCATGTAAAAGGCTTCTCCCCAGAATGAATGATCTGATGAACTCGGAGCTCTGATTTTTGGTAGAAACCTTTGTGACACACCTCACAGAAAACTGTCCTCTCATTCCTATGTCTCTTCTGGTGGGTTAAAAGATAACAGCGATGTCTAAATGTCTGGGGACACTGCTCACATTTGTATGTTTCCTTGACTCTACGTGGTCTTCCTTTCTGCCTCTCACCTGAGGAGTTTCCATTATGATTCTGGCGCATAGGGTCAGGCTGAGAGGTTGATGGCTCTGCCCTGCAGGGAACCCCTGGCTGAACCTCCACAGTGACATCTTCTTCATAAGAAGGCTCCTTTATGGACACTTCTTGGGGTCCAGAGGACCCTTGTCTTGCTGTGCTGGCATCTTGAGGGTTTCCATCAGAAACACCTCCCTTTCCAGGCTCAGGAGAGTTCTCCTCCTGGATAATGAACATAGACTCTATCTGATTCTCTTCACCTGTTACTCTATCCTTCACTTTGGTAGTTTTCCACAGATCATTGTAGCCACCTTCAAGACCTGCTTCCAAGGGATTATCTTGCACTGTCTGGAAGGCTGTCCTTGCATGGTCTCCTCTTGCAATATTTGCTGCTCTCTGTTCTTTCAAATGCATGATGACTTCTTTTACGGGCATATGCTCAGGAAAGAGGGCTTCCTCTCCCTGCATGCAGATGTGCACCCAGACAGGAGGCTTCAAGCAATCATCACTCAGCTCCTCCACAAACCTCTGCATGTTTCTGCCACTTGAGTCCCACTTCTCTCTCAAGGCAGAATTGTCCTTGTAGTGTCCAGTGAGGGCAAACTGTTCCCCGACCAACTGAAAAATCATCTCCTCCTTGCTGTGTTTTTCTGGCTTCAACCAGGAGTGAAAAATCTCAAAGAGTCGCTGCAGTTCCTGCTTTGCCTGTGAGCCATCGCCCTTTGCAGGCGAGCTGAGCTGAGTCCTTGGAAAGCTGGGGAGCTCTTCTTCCTGGACGGCTGAAGCCTGGGTTGGTTTAATGTCCAAAATGTGTAATTCCAGATCATCTAAGGATGGTGCAGAGAGTTCAGATCTGCCGAGATGTACAGCCATTCTTGTCAAGAATCTTCAGAATCAACTTTATGAATTCAGTCTGTCTTGTATCTCCTGTATCTGTTTTTAACAACTGATAGATGCTATAAAAGCTGTAAGCTCATCCACAGGTAAATTTCAAAGGGGGAGATTGCAGGAAGCACTGGAGGCTGAAGTGCATCAGGCCCTCTGCCCTGGCTGATCTCCTCTCTCTCTCTCTCTCTCTCTCTCTCTCTCTCTCTCTCTCTCATAGCATTTTTGACAAGTGCGTATACACAAAAATTCATTTCAAGGAATGGAACATGCCCATCATCTGGGGATGTTCCCTGTCCCCTTCTCAGTTCATTTCCAAGCTCCCCCCCAGCACATAGTTTTCCCCATCCCCTCTCTTATGTCCCCTTCCTTCCCTTCCTTTTTTCTACAGGATTTCACTATGAATCCCAGGCTGGCCTTGAACTTGTGATTTTTCTGACTCAGTCTCCCAGTGCTATAAATAGTTTTGGACAACGATGCTCGAGTCTCCCTTTGGCTTGCTTTTATGTCTTTTCTGGACCCTCCCAATTCTTCTCTTCTCTCCTTCCCTCCCTCCTTTCTTCCTTCCTTGTTCCTTTTCCTGCTCCCTCCCCCTCCCCTCCTGCCTCTTCCCCTGTCTTCAGCACAAGACCCACACAGAGGCAAAGTCACTGCCATGCATGACCTGAGGCAGGGGTGGGGAGGGCTGCATAGAGAGTTGTGAGGAGTGCAGTCACTCAGAGAAGGGTGAAACCACTGCCCAATATTGGAAATGCCCCATCCTCCATTCTGTTCCAATGTCAGTCCACCACTGGAGGAATGTGGCTCATGGTGGTTGGGGATTACAGCCCCTTCACAGGAGGGGATCACAGCTCCGACTCACAATGGGGGGGGCATAACTCTGGGTCATTGGAAGGGGCTATAGCTCCAAGTCACAGGACTGATCTTTTGGCAGTCAAAGTAAGACTACTGGGATGTTATAAAGGAGATAGTCTCTGGTGCTAATTATCTTCTCTTTGACTTTCATTTTAATGATGTTTCTATATTCTGGTTATAGAAATAAAGACTATGGTTAAGCAGTTCAAGTCCAGAGGACTCTGGTGCTACTAGGTACTATTCCAAGTGAGTCACAGCTAATGTGACAGACATCAGCACCGGGAAGCTTGTTCCTTGATGCATTGGGCTCTAGAGAGTTTGTGCTGGCATCGGTGACTCCAGGGAGTTTGCATTTGTTCCTGTTCACGGGCCTCCAGGGAATGAACTAAAACTACCAGCAAATCACTCTATAACTACAATACAGCTATTTCTACAGACAAAACTTCCCAGACCACATTCTGACATGAATGCTGGTCAAACTGATTTGCGACATTGTGCTGTCACATTTGAACGTGATGGAGAGGTAGAGAGGCACCAAGATGCTTCCTCTTCTCCCATGTTAGAGCTAAAGCCCAGGGTTGTTAGTCCTCGAGACAGAAGGGTAGAGCTGTAGAGGCAATACATATCTAAGGATGGGTTACCTTAATTAAGCCTTTTTTTTTTTTTTTGGTCTTTTTGAGACAGGGTCTCCCTGTAGCCCCAGCTGTCCTGGAACTCACTCTGTAGACCAGGCTGGCCTTGAACTCGCAAAGATCCACCTGCCTCTGTCTCCTAAGTGCTAGGATTAAAGGCGTGCGCCACCACACCTGGCAAATTTTTACATTTACAGACAATTCTACATTAGGTTTGGAATAAGTCTTGGGAAAATTGAGGCCCATATTAAATGATATGCCCAGGGTTACATACGAGTTAAAGGCAAGGCAGAGCCTAGAACCTAGTTATTTTACCTTCTTTGGTGTTCTTTCCATTGCAGGATGCTGTTAGGGACCAATTCTTAACTTTGAGAAGCATCTTGGCAACACTCAGGGAACTTAAAAAAGCTGATATCTGGGGTTCCATTCTTGAAGATTTTGGTGATTTACTTTGTATGGAGTATAAAAATCAGGGCTAGCTTTAATCCCCACACTCAGAAGGCAGAGGCAGGTGGATCTCTGTGAGTTCAAGGCCTGCCTGGTCTATACAGTGAGTTCCAGGCCAGTTGGTACTATAGGGAGACTCTGTCTTAAAAAGAGCAAAAAAATCAGTGCTGGGAGAGAGATGGTCATGTTTTGTTTAATTAGAAGTCAAGAAAGCAGACAGCTATCAGTCAGTGAGTTAGCTGTGATTTAGCTCCATGGGTGGGGTCTTTCAGAGAGACAGAGAAGGGCTCAGAATATAGGACAGGTGGCCTTAGGATTTTGGTCAGTGTCTGACAAAGGCAGCTAGAAAGAGGAAAAAGAAATGGTTATGTTACCTGGGTTAAGACTTAGAAAATCAGGCAGGCTTAGCAGCGAGGCTCTGTAGGCAGCTGTGTTGGGAAGGGGCTTCTGGGGGCACTGTATTAAGATCTGTATTGGCTACTTTTCATTGTATGTGTTACTTTTCTGTTGCTGTGATAAAACACCAGGACCACGGCGACTTGTAGAAGGAAGAATTTACTGGGCTGATAGTTACAGGGGATAAAGGTCCATTACGTAGGGAGGCATGGTGGCAAAGGCCACAGGAGCAGAAAGCTCAGAGTTGCCATCTTGGCCAACAAGAAGCAGAAAGAGAACAAGCTGGAAGTGGGCAAGGCTGTCGTCTCTCAAAGCCTGGCCCCAGTGATGTGCTTTCTCCAGCTAGACCACACCTCCTCAAGTTTCTGTGACCCTTCCCGAACTGCAACACCATGTGACCAATTATTCAGTTGTGCCTATGTGGGACGTTCTCATTCAAACCAGCACAGGTGCGGAAGTACTTATCTCATTAAAGCAGTATTGATTCTTCCCATTTTCTTAATATGTCTTTAGGTGCATGATGTTTATTGAAGTTTCTGGATCCAATATCTTCTGAGAGGTGTTTTCGCGACCAGGTCTATTTGAATGAACTCTGAAGGGAGGGAACAATAGATTGCTTTTGTAATCTTATCATATATTGGACAGTTTAGAATGTCATGTCTCTATCTAGAGCCAGAGATTACAACTCACATCCCATTCTTTTGACCGAAATTCATGTAACACAGTAGAATAAAAAGAATTAAAGAAAAACACAACTTATAAAATAGTCCCTTTTTTAAAAACTTTTTTTCATTTCTTTATTTTTATTTCATGTGTATGAGTGTTATGTCTGCATATGTTTAGGTGCACCCCTGTCATGCAATGTCTGAGGAGACAGAAGAGGGTGTTAAATCCCTTGGAAATGGAGTTACAGACAGTTGTTAGCTGCCATGTGGGGGCTGGGATTTGAACTCTATTCTAAAGGACTCTGCTTTGGCAGTATGGTACTTGAGACATCTCTCCAGCCCCCAAATAGTCATTCTTTCACAGGAGGAAATAGCCTTCCTTTAAGGGTCTCCACAAATTCTTTCTGCCTTCACTTTCTTTACTTTCATGGGGCATTTTAAATTTGGGGGGGGAACTGTGAGACTTTTCCCTCTTGGCACATGGTGTTTCAAATCCTAATGAGGGGCAATTGTGATCCTTTTCCTTCTTAAGGTTATATTACCAGAGATGACCAGAGATTTCAGAGGTAGGGTTAAAACTGATTATGATGGAAGGGTCATTAGCAGATGCCCAAGGCTGTTAAACTCTCATTAGCTACCTAACTCTTTGGAGTTTTAAAAATTCTCTAGATGTGGGGCTGGAGGGATGGTTCAGCAGTTAAGAGTACTGGCTGCTCTTGCAAAGGACTTGGGTTTGATTCATAACACCCACATGCTGGCTGGGAACCATTTTTAACTACAGTTCTAGTGGAATCTGACACCTTCTTCTGACCTCCACAGCACTGCACTACACAGGTGCACCTACCCACATGGAGACAGTAAACTCATATGCATAAAAAATAAAAACAATAAATAAAATATTTTAAAAATTCTCTAGATGTAGTTAGGAGTCAGAAAGGCATCAGGGCTTCTGGGTGGCAGTACTTAGAGGTACTCTGGGGAGGGGCGTGAATGAGTACACACTGGTCTACTCCATGAGCATGGAAAGCTCCCCTTGCTAGGGTTGAACCACTGACTAGGATGTGTTATTCAGAGTTCCACCAGCAGGTGGCATAGCATCATTCTGTTCACTGCCTTTTGGACTCTTTTTAGTCAACTTTGGAAATGTGTTCTCTGTGCTGTCCTCCCAACCTCCAGATGCAGGAACCCAAAGTCACAGACAACACCACCTCGTGTTCTGAGGAGCCCACCAGTATTTGAGCAGCAGCTGTGACATGAATGCAGCAGTGTCCTTGCTGGCTTCTGGAGCTTGTGACCACAACATACTTCAGGCTTTAATAAAAATGATGGTGTCATATATATATATATATATATATATATATATATATGAAAACTTTTCATTTGAAGGAAGTGGGAGGTGGTAACAGTGGTCTGGGAAGCATCTCAGAGACAGGAGGCTCTAAGTTTCGGTCATTACTCTTTGGTGGGATCCTGACTTCTTTGATGATGGTGTCTGACATTGCCTAGGTCAGTTTTGATTTGACTTTCCTGGATCTGAGAAAATGGAAATGTTCCTTGTAGTTCTTTTTTATTTTATTTAAAAAATTTTTATTTTATGTGTATGAATGTATTTTCTTCATGCATGTATGTAAGTGCAGATGTGTCATGCGTTGTCCACTGAGGATAGAAGAGGGTATCGGATCCCCTGGAACTGGAGTTATGAACAGTTGTTAGCATCCATGTAGGTGCTGGGATTTGAAGCTGGGTCTTCTGGAAAAATAGCCAGCGCTCTTAACCACTGAGCTATCTCTTCAGCCCCACTTTGTAGTTCATAAGACTTGCACTGGGGAGGCAGACCTGGAGACAGATATTAATACTTCTAGCGCTCAAGTGGCTGAGTGCTGGATCTCAGTTTGAGGCTAGCCTTGGGTACATACAGAGTCCCTGTCTTGAAAATGAACAAACAGACAACAAATATTGCAGTGAAGAAGGTAAGAATCTGGAGAGGAGAAAATGTCCCAGGAAGCTCCCTGGCTTTCTGTCTGCTCACTAGTACTCGAAGTACAGCTGGAGATGGGAAGCTGGGAAGCCTGTGCTCAGTTATTAATACCCCCTTCTCTTTGGTGCAGACTGTCTCTCCACTGTGAGGCCTGACTCTTCATTTTAGCTAAGCACTGTTTTTTTCTCTTCTTTGTTCCCAGGGACTTGGTTGAGGCATTTGGATAGCATGTCTTTCTCTTTGCCGACATCGTCAAGTTTTCTTAGGCAGGAACCTGTCACTCTTCCTTTGATTTCATACCTAATGCTATACTTCTGTGCTACTGCTACAAGTTTGGATCTGGACAGTCCCTCAAAGGCCCATGTGCTAAACACTTTGTTTTCAGTTTGATCTTACTGACAGGTAGGAGAAGGTTTAAGAGATGGAGCTTAGTGGAAGGAAGTTAGGTCACCGGGGACATTCCCTTGCAGAGGATACTGGGACCTCACCCTCGGCCCCTCCTCCTGGGAAGTCTGAACAGGCTCCTTCTCCATGCATTTCCATTATGATGTACTGTGCTACCTCATGCCCAAAGCAAAGGGCCATATGATTGTGGACTGAAAGCCTGAGCCAAGATAAAAACCTTTTGCTTGCTGATTGTCAAGTATTTTATTGCTGTGATGCAAAGTGAGTAACATATTTTCATAGTGCTTCTCACAGAATTAAAAAAAAAAAGAAACATCATTGGAAAAACCCTTCTGCTTTCTTTCTCATTTTCTCTTTCTTTTCTGTGCTAAGGTTAGGACCCAGGGCCCTAGTACTATTACTGCTGAGCTACATCTTAGTCCTTTAACATTTTTTGATTTATTTATTATTAATTTTATTTTAAGTGTATGATTGTTTTGCCTACATATATGCAAATACACCCATGTTGTGAAATACCTCTGGAGATTAGAAGAGGTCATCGGATTCCCTGGAACTGGAGTTACAGACAGTTGTTAGCTGCCATGTGGGTGCTGAGAACTGGACCTGGGACCTCTGGAAGACAGTCAACACTTTTAACTGCTAAGCTATCTCTCCAGATCCATAGCCCTTGGCTTTTCTGAGATAGGATCTCACTATGCAGGCAAGCTTAGCAGGGAACTCCAATTCAGGAGTCTTTTCCCTCCACCTCCCCAGTATTGGGATAACAGGCATGTCTGACTTCTTTCATCTCCTTAATTTGGGTATGGAGAGTATTTCCTTCTCTGGATTCTTCATTCAAGTCAAAATGAGATAGTTGTGGAAGACAGTGCCCTCTGTGGAAGAGGCTTAAGCCAATGCATTCTTCTGATTTGTAAATCTAAGTGGTCAGAGAGCTGCAGAGCCGAGGGGAGAGTGGTAGAGCCAAGCTCTGTCTCTTTCCTGACTTCTGTGACTTTGACTTGACCTCTTTGAGAACTGATGCCTTGGCTTACATTGGACTTTTGGAAGATCTAACAGGTGGGCTCTGTTAAAGAAATAAGACCTCTCAATATGTCATGAGCAGAAACAGAAGAGAATGCCTCCTCTCTCTTGCCTGGCACTTGGCAGACACGAAGTAAATATTTGCTGGCTGAACAGTTCACAAAGCCTTCATCTAGCCTGACAGAGATACTATTAAGTTGAGACTATTCATTAGTCATCGCCAGAACAGTTTTATTGGAAGGACTATTACCATGTTTTTAACTTCTCAGTTCCCCACAGCATTTCACTGTTGATTGTTGTTCTACTAATCCATTCAGCACTGATGGTGTTGCATTCAGTTTTAGCAAGGGCCAATCTATTCAGCTAGCTGCATTGTCCAATCAGCTTCCACTTAAAAGTCCCTACAGAGACTATTCTGGATTACATCAGGGCCTTTAATTATGTGCTGCTAATAGAGATCGCACAGTTTTCCTTTGACATTTTCTCTCGACAAGTATTATAGACATCTGCAATTACCATTGTGTAGAATACTTACTAGTGCAGCTTTAATTAAGACCTTTTCAAGGGATCAGCATCTAGGAAATTAGAGTTCTTTAGAAGAGAAAGAAAAATTGACTGACACGTTTCTAGGACTTTTGTGTTTACATATATACTCAACAGAAACCAATTATTTAAACATTGTTTTTTTGCTTTGGTCTCCTTGAAAGAATGCTATAAATTCTTCTAATCTAAAAATATAGATAAAGAAGGGACACAAATATATACAAATAATCCAGAGTTTGAGTTGTTGCAAAGTGTTCCATACACTACTCTGTGGAATAAGAGTTCTTCATTTATATGGACATAGGGCCATGTTTTCTTTAGCAGAAACAGGAGTGTTTCTTTGGGGGCAGGGGATGAAATTTGTATGGAACTGCAATATGTAAGATAGGGAAAGGAAGAGCTCTTTCACTAAATCTGGAGTTTGGCCTTCCCATGTACCATGAAGCTCCTTACCTCCACATCCTATCAAGGCAGAAGCATCTTTCTAGAATTTCTGGTCTCTGCATGCTTTGAAAACTGTTGCTTTATTCATCAGGGTTTACAGAAGAATTATCTATAGTGGAAAATGGATGCATTTTCTTCCATAAAAAGATAACTGGATAAAACTGTCCCTTGAACTCCATTTAACAGCAATGATAATATCAAATATTTGAAGGCATTCCTTTTGCTTAATCTTTAGTTTTGAGCTGAAGGGGATCTTCAGGAAATGTGTTGCCTGTTCTTGTGAAAATTCCAGTAGACAACAGGTAAAACGTATAAATGTGGCCATTAGTAGTACTTGCTATTAGCCCAAGGTGCAAGAACAGAGCCACACATCTGAAATAGGAAGCAGCCACAGCATCATGCAGCATTTATACAAAGTGTTTTAGAAGAAAAGATGAATTCCAACCTCAAAGTATCTCATACATAGGCATCCTTTAACAAAAAAATAGGACCTTAAATCAAGAAAATTTATAAAAATCTGATTTTTGAGGCAGACATATAGAATTCGATCAAATATCACAATTCAGCAGCTTCATCATGCTTTGAGAATCATACAGTAGAAAGAAAGGGCACTGGACGAAGAGTTTCACAACTAGAGCTGCAGATTTCCCTTGGCGTGAATGAATTGAATTTATAGGACAACGAGTCCCAGAGGTGCTGAATTATTTGCCCAGGTTCCTTATCTATGTGTGAGGATGGTCAACTGGATGATCTTCCAGTTGTAGCCTTCCACAGGCATCTGTGATGTGTGCTGTTGTGGACATACTGCTGCCCACACTACACATGGAGGAAGCATGGGGAAAGCAGCCTGTGAGGTATGCTCCTCCACTCTCCATTCGGATCACTAGCCCATTTCCAGACAGGCCAGCTGAAACTGCTTTGCAAACTCTGCTCTCATGTGAGATTTTGCTTGGTTCAAAAGCAGGTTTCTGTGCTCTGCTCGAGGACTCTCAGCAGGGTGTTTTCTGCATTTTAGGTGTGGTGAGCAGCAACCGGGTTCCTAAGACACAGCCCATGGCTGGATTCTGCACATCACAGTGGTTTATTGATTCTTTTTCCTAGTTAGGAATCTATATTTTTGTGGCATCATTTATTTATCCAAAGAAAAATGAATTTCATTTGGCAGTTTTAAGTATGATCATTATTTTTTTAAAAGTAGCTTAGAAAGTAATGTTTCATCTTTTTAAGAATTTTACTTAAACCACTTTAAGATATCATCTTACTCCAATAAGACTGGCTAGGATCAAGAAAACAAATGATACCAAGTGCTGGAGAGGTTGTGGGGAAAGGGGAACACTCATCCACTGCTGGTGGGAATGTAAACTCGTACAGCCACTATGGAAAGCAGTGTGGAGAACCCTTGGAAGACTTGGAATGAACTTGCCACCTGACCCAGCCATACCACTCCTGGGCATGTACCCTCAAGACTTACGCCACCACAGAGATACATGCACGGCCATGTTTATTGCAGCTCTCTTCACAATAGCAAGGAGCTGGAACCAACCTAAATGCCCCTCAACTGACGAGTGGATAGAGAAAATGTGGTACATCTACACAATGGAGTTCTATGCAGCAGTAAAGACAGATGACATCACGAGCTTTGCAGGAAAATGGCTGGAGCTAGAGGACATCATGCTGAGTGAAGTAACACAGTCCCAGAAAAACAAAGGACGAATGGTATCCCTCATCTGTGGATGCTAGTGCCAATTACCCAGTTGTAAATATTTCTTGTGTAGGGCCCCCTGAGCTTTTGTACAAAGCAGTTGGGCATAATGCATTTTGGAAACAACAACAACAACAACAACAGAAAGGACTGCATCAAAGAACTGACTGAAACAGTGAACTTCTGCTCAAAACAGTCAACTTCCCCATGGAAAATATTGAGAAAGACTAAGAGATGAAAAGCATGTTTGGCAGAATGCATGAGCTCTGGCGGGGTGGGGGAATGGGCAGGAACATGGGTCTAGATTTGTTAAAAATAAATAAATAAATAAATTTATGTGGAAAAAAAGAATTCTACTTATTATTTAATTTTATGTGGATGAGTGCATTGCCTACAGCTGTGTTAAGTAGACCCATGCCATGTAGTGTCCACAGAGGTCAGAAGAAGGGGTCAGATCCCCTGGAACTAGAGTTATGGATAGTTGTTAGCTGTCATGTGGGTGCTGGGAACCAAACCCAGGTCCTCTGAAAGAGCAGCCAGTGCTCTTAATTTTCATTTCATTTACACCCAGCACCAATGTTTCCATCTTCAGCATTTTACTTACAGATAAATCACTTTTTTTGGTTTTATATCTCTGTTTAGATTTTTATTAATTCTATGAAAAATAAATGGATTTGCTTATTTTGTATCTATGTACATGTATATATGTGTACACATGTGTGCCATTGTGTTCATGAGGAGTTCAGAGGATAACTTGCAAGAGTTGGTTCTCTTTTTCCACTAGGTGGACTCTGGAGAGAGAACTCGAGTCTTTAGGCTTGGTGGTACACACGTTTCCTGGCTTAGCCATCTCACTCGCCTTGTTAGATTTTAACAAATTGCAGTGAAGATGCTTTGATTCACACATCACCTTTCATATTGGGAAAAAAAAATGTACACCAGATAAGATACACAACACAATTGTCTACCAGGTGCTTTATATTCCAAAATTAGAAAGTTTATCTTAGGAAATATGAAAAATTTTATATTTCTCCTACTATTAGTGACACTAAACACTAGTTTCAGATGTTAAGACATTTGGCCTTTCTTTTTCCTATTCCTATGGTGCTGGATGGCTTTAGTGTTAACTTGACACACCTGGGTTGAAGGAGCCTCAATTGGGAAATTGTCCCCATTGGACTGGCCTGCGGAGTATTGTCTTGATTGTTGAGTTATGTGGGAGGGCCCAGCCCACTGTGGGTGGTTCCACCCCAGGCAGGTTGTTGTGTACCGTATAAGAAAGCAGGCTGGGTATGGGCCAGGGGAGCAAGCCAGTAAGAAGCATTCCTCCATGGTTTGTGCTTCAGCTCCTGCCTCCAGGTTCCTGCCCTGAGTTCCTATGTTGGGCTCCCTCAGTGATGAACTATGACCCGGGAGATGTGAGCCAAATAAACCCTTTCCTCCCCAAGTTGGAATTGGTCAGAGTGTTTTGTCACAGCAATTGAAAGGAAACTAGAACGCCTATCTTTTGCTGATGTTTGTTAACATGAAGGAGTTCATTATATATAAAAGCAGTTAAGAGTAACTGTTTTTTTTTAATTGAAAATATTTTGCACATTTTTCATTTGTATTTTTTGTCTTATACACTATGTTTTTCTCCCTATAAATATTTTAAATTTAATGTTTTTAGCTTTTTAGTATCTCATTGTACCCAGACTTAATGGCATGCATTTTAAAAATCTTTTGGGGAAGGGACAAGGTGAGAAGGCTCAGAGGGCAAAGGTTCTTGCCACAAGCCTGATGCCCTGAGTTCAATACTCCACGATAGAAAGATAAAACTGCAAGTTGTCCTCTGGCCTCCACAGGTGTGCACGGCAGCCCCCTGGTTAGTTTTTTTTCTCTCTCTCTCTGTTGCTGTGATAAAACGCCATGGCCAAGGCAACTTGAAGAAGGAAGAGTCTGTTGGCTTCTGGTTCTAGAGGCTGAGTCCTCATGGTGGGGAGTCAGAGCAGGAGCAGCCACAGGAGAAGCTGGATGTTCACGTCTTCAAGCAGACACAGGAAGCAGAGAGAGAAACTGGAATGTGGCAAGAGTGTAAACTCTCAAAGCCTCCCACACTAATGTACGTCCTCTAGCATGGCCACACCTCTTAAAGATCCCATGATTTTGGAGGCCAGTACAGGAAGATCAAGACAGGACATGTGTTTACTGGACCTCATTTGGGTGACCATGGGAGGGAAAGACCCCAGTGTGGAGCACAAAGGCAAGATTGATGGTTGTTTGGGCTTCCCAAGGAGGAACCTTCAAACACTTCCTTAAGAAAAACATGACATGTTTTAGCAAAAAAAAAAGAAAGAAAAAAAAGGAGAAAAAGGAAAAAAGAAATCCTCCAACTCAGGTAATATGTGTATGTATGTATGTATGTATGTATGTATGTATACATTTATGTATGTATATATGCAATACAAGTTGGAGAGAACAACAACAACAAAAGAACTGGGGAAAAAAAGACTGAAACAGTGAAGTTCTCCCCAAAACAATAAGCCTCTGCTTTGAAAAAAAAAAAAAAAACCTCTGGAAAGACTCCGAAAAAAATGCAAGACATGTATGGCAGAGTACATGAACTTGGGTAGGGTGGGGGGCATGGAAAGGGAAGTGACTCTAAATTCAACGGAGAAATGATATATGATGTATGGAAATACTTTAATAATAAATTAATAAAATAAAAAACTTCATGCATTATGCTATAAAATATCCCATGATTCTCCCCAAACATCACAAAAAGGGGATCAAGTGTTCATATATTTGGAACCTATGGGGGACCATATTCTAGTCCATGGCCCCTAGGTTCATGATCATTTCATAATGCAAAATGCATTGAGTCCAATCTCAAAAGTTCCCACAGTCCTTAAAAAGCCTAGAGTCCGAAGTGTCTTCTGAGCCTTAAGGCAATCTCTTACCTGAAGACCCCTGCAAAATCAAAATGCAAATTACTTCCAACAAACAATGGAACTGAACACACATTCTCATTTCAAAAGGAATGAATGAGGCATAGTGAGGAAATACTGGACCCCAACAAGACCAAAACCAGTAGAACAAATAGCAAATCCAGTTCGTCTGATGTCTGGGACTTTCCGAGGGCCTTAGATGGCTCAGCCCCTCTGGTTTTGCTGCTTGGTGGAGGTCTCATAGCTCTGGCATCCCCAACATCTTGTGGCCTCCACCGCTAACCAGGTAACCAGGCTTTACTTTCACGGCTTCACAAATGGTCTCTCTGGCCTGTCAGGGCTTCTTTTGCTCTGACTCCCCTGCTGCATGCTGTCTAGTCTCTATGGCTCTCTGGGTGAAGAATCCATGACCCTTTACTCTTGCATCTCTCATGCCTCTGAAGCTAGCGCCACATGAATGACACCAAGTTCAGCCGCTAGCTTGGGGTGAACCCTGGCCTATCCCCGGAGACTCTGATTAGTAGACTCAGGCGTGTCCTGAGATTCTACGTCTGTTAGTAACCCCAGGTGATTCTGATGCAGGAGAGCATGGAGCTGCCCGTGGCTTTTTATTATTAATATTTTTATTTTATGTAACGAGTATATTGTTTGCATGTATCATGCAATGCCAACAGAGGTCAGAAGAAGGAATCAGATCCCTTGAAACTGGAGTTACAGACGATTTTAAGTCACCATGTGGGTGCCGGGAACCAAACTTGGGTCCTCTACAAGAGCAGCCAGTGCTCTTAACCGCTGAGCCAGCTCTCCAGTCCCAGCAGGTGACTTTTAATGGTTAGGAGCTGTGTCCATGGTTGCAATGATGGGTGGGAGACTCTTATCTTCCTCAGTTTCTTCCCTTTGTTCTTGGGCTGTGTGTTGCAGTGACATTTCTCTTGAGCCGTATTACTCCTGTATACAGATCCTTTATAGAAGAGGCTTCACTTATTCTCTCCTCTTTTTTGTAGGTGACTTCCACCCACTGAACTCTGAGATCCACTTCTTTTTTAAAAATTTTTATTTATTTTTGTATGTGTATGAATGTACTGTCTGCATGTAGGTTTGTGCACCGTGTCGTTCAGTGCCATGGGGGTCAGAAGAGGGTGTCAGATTCCCCTGGAACTGGAGTTAAAGATGGTTCTCAGCCGCCATGTGGGTGCTGGGGATCGAACCTGGGTCCTCTGCAAGATCGGTCAGCATCTTAATCGCTAGGCCATCTCTCCAGCCCTGAGATCCACTTCTCTCTCTCTTTTTTTTTTTATAAATATTTTTTAATTTTTTAAATTTAATTTTATTTATTTCTGTATGTGCATGAATGTACTGTCTGCATGCAAGTCTGTGCACCCGTGTCGTGCAATGCCGCGGAGGTCAGAAGAGGGTCTCGGATTCCCCTGGAACTGGAGTTCTCCTGGAATTGGAGTTTCAGACGGTTTTCGGCCGCCATGTGGG
>VZQC01005170.1:197392-221845 GCA_009823505.1 Rhizomys pruinosus | reverse complement strand
TAGGCAAAACAAGGACACAGGCAAACATAAATGAGATACTGGCAGGAAAGTATATACTCTAAGATAATGTATTCCAGATTTATTAAATGCCTCCTGGGAGTTTTCTGCATCAAATTATTACTTTTTCTCTGAAAGTTAACATCAAACCTCCATCAAACAAGTGCTTATGGCCTTTCTTTGCTCACTAGTCCTCCTTACCTCCAGTGAACATTCTAGGAAAATTTCTACAACTATGGTTCCAAGGCAATGTACACTAGTCTTTTGAAAGTTTGGGTAAACATCTATGTACTGTGAAGGATGGGGGCATGGGGTAGAGCTTGAGAACTGATTGCGGTGACACGTCAAATGAGGTCCAAGGATGACCCCTCTGCAAAACAGCTCTACTGAAGAGGAGTGGACTTTTCTAAACCAAACCACAAATTCAACCTTTAAGGAATGGTGAGAAAGAAACACTGAAGATCCCAGAAATTTCCAGAAGCTTCTATCCAGCTCAACCCTAACTGGCTGAAGGAGTCTGGGCAAGTGTCAGAATGTGGGGCTGGCACAGAGGCCCTGGGAACCAACTCTATTCTAGGAAATGTTGCTTGAGTTTCTTTGTTTAGAAACAGGACACATCTGTATTGTGAACTGATTTTAGCTAATTTGACTGTCCATCAGTGTTTATATTCATCTGTTATAGTTCCAGAAATACTTTGCATGTTCACCCCTCCACAATTTTTCTAACAGGTGGTATTTTATAGTGAAAATAACCCGAGGGGCTGGAGAGATGTCCTAGCAGTTAGGAGTGCCAACTGCTCTTGCAGAGGACCTGGGTTCAATCTCCAGCACCCACATGGTGGCTGAGAACCATCTGTAACTCCAATTCCAGGAGAACACCAGTTCCAGGGGAATCTGAGACCCTCTTCTGACCTCCACGGCATTGCACAACATGGGTGCACAAACCTACATGCAGACAGTACATTTAAATAAATAAAATAAATAAATAAATAAATAAAATTTTAAAAAATTAAAAAAAAGAAAATAACCAGAGACTAAATTCTTCCAGGTCCTCGCATTTTCCTGGGAGAGGGGTTACCAAAGAACTCATGTAACTTACCTCCTGTTGTTGACATTGCAGATAGGTCCTTATTCTGACTCTGGACATTGTTCTGAGCATCGTATGTGGAGGCTCTGAGCATTGTACGTTGAGACTGTGATCTGACAAATCACCATCCTGGTGGCTAGATGCTAACTTCTTCCATGCATGAGGGGATGGTCCTCTGAAGTGTAACTGACACAGGATCAAATCAGCTCTTGTGTCCCTAGGTGCTCAGATACACCTGTATCCTAATACTGGGCTTCTGATTTCATTCTCCAGATACAAGAAACATTGGTGAGACCCTAACTATCTTTCCAGTTTGCAATATATCCTTAACTCTAGTTCCATTCATTTTATTACAGAAAAGTGATCTAAAATTTTCTTTATGCAGGGCATATGCTGCTTTTCCAGAGGACTTGAGTTCAGTCCCCGGCATACATATCTGGTGAATCACAACTACCCGTAAGTCCAGATCCAACCCAGGGGATCTGATGACAAATGGTTTCTACACTCAAGTGCATAAATAACTTAAAATAAAATAAAGTCTTAAAAATTTCTTATGCATATTAATAAAAATTTCTTATGCAACAAATGTATTGATTTTACAACAATATTTGATCCTCTTATTAAAATCCTATGGATATTGTTGTTCTTGATGAGTAAATTTCAAACACTGACTATATATGCTGCACAGCACATATTGAACAACTTCTAAGTAAATTAGTCTAATGTTAGTATGTATCTGTTCCTAGCTGGAATTGGTCTCAAAGTTTAAAGGTAATCTATAGAAGTGTGAATTAAACGTGGAATAGTATTGGATTGTCTAACTGACTTTCAGTCTAATAGGTTTCACATATATTTAAAATATAAAAGAATAGCATTAAAAAAAAAGGAATAATATTGGAAAAATTACAGTGCATCATGTATCTCTAGTCTTCCCTTTCCTCCCGCCAGGGGGCAGCATTGGTTCTAGTTGAGAGCCACTGTTAAAAGATCTTCAGGGTTCTCAGTCATTTGTGCTGCTAAAATAGTTTATACTCTTAAACTAAGCACCTAAATGGGTTGGTGAAGTTTGGGCTTGAAGCTGCTTTGCAGTGATGGCAGGAAGGGGAAATCTGTCTTAGGATTGGAAAGACCTGGGGATCCCTGTGTGTGGGGAGGCTGAGGCAGTGAGTTAGGGGAGATTAGAAGTCAGTCATTGGCTTTAAAGGTCGAAAAGGTAGGTTCCATGGGGTGGTCAAATAAGTGTGAGGGCTCGATGTTAGCATGACAGAACAGGCTTGCAAAGTGGAGGAGTCTAATGTGGAACTTTATGTCTGTACGATGTGGAATCTTTTCCTAATGACAATTTTTATGTGTTTTGATGCTTTAGGATGGAGGATGTTAATTAATGTTCAGAGGAAACATGAAATTAAACCAGAGCCTGAATATTTTGGGAATTGGTACAAATGTTAGTATAGGGAGTGGACATTCTGTTGTGTGGACAGTGGTGATAGGAGAAAATCCTGTTTGAACTTTAAGTTGCATGAGGACCCCATTCTCAGGGTAAACCTACTGATTTATTTCAAAAGAATTTCTGGAGAATTCATTCTTTCCTTGGCTAGATACTATAAGACACAACATTTCTGTTTAATTGTCTGGTATGTCATTGGCTGTTGCTTTTGAATTGACCACAGTGTCTTAATTCAGAACGTTTGAGAAGGGATGGACCTAGTGCTCTAGTTGTCAGCTTTGGGTGCATGCTGCAATCACTTGGAGAGTAAATGTTTTGATATATACAAAACACATGTATTCTTAAACCAGCATTATGGTGTCCTCCATATTTGTTTTTTTTTTCTAGTTCCAGATGGAAATTGATGAAAACTAAATTCCCTTTATTGCTCTGCTTTTCATGGATGCACAGCTTTTAAAGCATCACATTCTCAAGGCATTGGGGATTCACTCTACAGATCCTTAAGGTCTCTGTGGGTGGTCTACATACATCTTACAGTCCCTGTACCTGTTAGTACAGCTTTCCAGACCAACGTAGTCATGTCATCGGTTTCCTAGAAGGCATTGTGTGGCATTTCACTCATAATGGCTCTGCTACAAAGAAGTCGGTTTCTTTAGAACATATTTAAAGAAATCAATAACAGAATATAACAAATAGAAGAGACACTGGTTAAACCAAATTCAAGCCATTCTTACTAATCTATTCTGGAACAAGGATATTAATGATGTTTGAGTCTAATATATGTAAAGAGCGGATGCTAATTCTTCCATTGATCTTTGTCCATGCCTAGGGACCATCAGTAACCCTGCTGACAAAAGGCCCTCACTCTTTTCTTTTGGCTCTCAATGTTACTTTTGGATCCTTGAATCAAATGAGTCATTCCTGGAGCATTCAGTTGTTATATGGCCGTGGAAGTCCAGGAAAGCCCCACACCACGGCTGATTCTAGCTGGGAAAGCTCCCGACATCTGTGCCCATAATAAAAACCCAATAAAAGCAAAACAAATCATGTTTTTACCTTCATTTCTCCTGCACATTAAAGGCTGATCACCTAAAGTCATGATCCAGGCTCTGAATTGGGTTGCAGCATCTGATCTGATGGAACAAAGAGAGATCAATACCTGACAACATAAAAAGTCAATGGAACATAAATTAGGAAAGGAATATTTTCTAACTCTGGCCCCAAGCAGTGACTGGTTGGGTGCAAGCCATGCTTTTGGTCAATGAAAAACAGAAAGCAACTTTATTTAACAGCAGGGTAGACTATACTAGGATTATATTTTGTGCTATTCTGACTTCTCTTTATTGATCTCCAAATAATGAATTGAAGCATGATGATCCTCTCTAAAGTTAAGTTTACTACTAAAATGTTGTCAGAAAGTTTTTAGCAGTGGTTAGAGAATTATGTGAATACAAGCTGCACGTTGGGGACTCTGGGCTGTAAGCTTTCGGAGCATATAAGGCTGGTCTTAGTGAGCACCCAGACAAAGTGGCATTAACATAGTCAGGAATGTTTTAGAGCTGTAGTTTAGTTTGCTGCTGAGGACTTAATGCTGGTCTTCTCTCTTCTTCCTTTGGCCATTATGTCTTTTCCCAATATGAAAACCAAACTTTCAAAATTTCCAAAAAGGGGGGCTGGAGAGATGGCTCAGTGGTTAGGAGCACTGGCTGCTCCTGAAGAGGAGTCTGGATCAGTTCCCAGCATCCCCACATGGCGGCTAACAACTGTAACTCCAGTGCCAGAGGAATTCAGTGCCCTCTTCTGACCTCCACAGGCATTGTACAACATGGGTACACTGACATACATGTAGGCAATACACTCATGCACATAAAATAAAATTAATAAATAGAATATTTTAAAAAATAAATAAAAATTTCAAAATGAAAATAATGTTTTTCTGGTAATAAATCTAATGTAGGACTGGAGATGTATTTCAGTGTTAGAGCACTTGCCTACCATGGGCAAGGCCCTGAGTTTGATCACAGCTTTGGGATAAACAAACTAATGGAGATATTGAGGGCAAATAGTTGAAGAAATCCACATGAGTAGAAGAAATAAATGTTACCATTGCACTATCTAGCACTCAGCAGTTTTCACTGACAATCCAATGACAAATCTATTTCCTTTTTTTTTTTTTTTTTTTTGTTTGGTCTTAATTTGAGACAAGGGGACTCCCTGTATACCCACCCAGCGTCCTGGAACTCACTCTGTGACCAGGCTGTGGGCCTTGAACTCAACAGATCGTCTCCGGGCCAGCTCGCCGACCCAAGTGCTAGGATTATAAAGACCTGCGCACACCAAACCGCCCCGGCTGACAAAGATCTATTTCCACCAACAATCTTTCTTATTTCAAATGGTCTCACATATATTTCAAAAGTGATACATAACATTGGTAGTTTGTGATCTTTGTGGGAAATACATAACTTTTTTCCCATCATTGTTTGGATTGAATAATTATCCACAAATGGGGCTGGAGAGATAGTTAAGAGTCTACACTTATTATTTTTTCAGAGGAACCTATGTGGTTTCCAGCACCCATTTTGATTTGGTTGGCTCCACATTCACAGCACCCTGTAACAAAACCCTGTTAAACTCAGCTCGAGGGAGTCTGATGCCCCGGCCTCCCCCTGCTGGACCTCGCAAGGCCCAGCACGAGTGCACAACACACACAACCACAAAAACACACACACACACGCACCAACACACACACAGCACACAAACACACACACACCCTACAATGCACACGTGAATAAAAATGAAGAAAAAAGGAATAATAAGTCTTAAAACAGGGTTATCAGCAAAAGTTTAATGAAAAATAAAAAACATCTGGATTGGAGAACACTATTACAGNACACACACACACACACACACACACACACACACACACACACACACACACAATGTTGGGAATATTGTCTTACATTTTCAGAGAAAATTTATGAAAATTATGGATGTTTTCATATTAGTAATCAAACAACACGGGAAAATAATAAAATTGAAAAGGACTATTTTTGAGAAGCTGGTGCTTGAGAAAAGCAGGTTTAATTAGAGGAGGATGAGGATGTAGGTGGAGCCTGTTGTGGAAATTCTGAAGGGGACTCTGGGCACTTTCAAGGGCTCTCAGGTGCATGGTGCTGGCTGGTGACAGTATCTAATTTCACTTCACAATTTGAGACCCCACTTCACTCTTTATTACAGGTATATCATGAATGCTTATGAACTGTAATTGAGGTCATTGTTTCTCTGTGTGTTCATGGGAGCAATTGCTAAAGGGAAGTGATTATTCTGGAAGAACCATGCAGGAGATAGAAAAAGGAAAACAACAATACCAGCAGTGACTACCAGAGCCAGGGAGGGTTTCCTAGAGAAAATTAACAAGCTATAAATTGTTGCTTGGCTGAAGAATGGCTGTAGCATGTCTGGGCCCCTGAAGTATGGCTTTCATACATTCTTTTTTTTTTATTAATTTTATTTATTTCTGTATGTGTATGAATGTACTGCCTGCATGCAAGTCTGTGCACCCGTGTCGTGCAATGCCGCGGAGGTCAGAAGAGGGTCTCGGATTCCCCTGGAGCTGGAGCTCTCCTGGAATTGGAGTTTCAGACGGCTCTCGGCCGCCATGTGGGTGCTGGGGATCGAACCCCGGTCCTCTGTAAGAGCAGTCGGTGCTCTTAACCGCTAGGCCATCTCTCCAGCCCTACAATTTCTTTTTCTGTTGTTATGGTAACAAACAATTCAAGGGAGTAAAGTTTTATTTCAGTTCACAGTTCCCGAGTACAGTCCATTATGGCTGGGAAGTCAGAGCGGCTGATCACATCACGTCCACACCAGAGAGCAGAGGAGTATCAGCGCTGGTGCTCAGCTCAGAGACCAGTTCTATTTATCCAGTCCAGGACAGGACCCAAACTAGGGGAGGGTGCTGGCCACTTTTAGTGTGGGTCTTCTTTGTTTAGCCTAATCAGCATAATCCAGAGGCTAAATAATCCTCCATAGGTGTGCCCAGAACCTTCTCTTATGTGTGATTCTAGAGTGAATCAAGTTAACAGTACCGATCATCACAGTCTCCCTATTCAGTCCAGGCTGGCCTTGGACTCGTCATCCTCCCACTCTGCCCTTCTGACTCCTCTTTCTAAATCCACATGAATCACATCCTTTCCTATCTTGAACTTCCCTCTAACTTTAGTGCTATGAACTGAATGGCTATGTCCTCCCCAAATTCATATGCTGAAGCTAATGGCCAGTGTGGTGCTATTAGGAGACTGGGCTTTGGGAGGTGATAAAGACAGAGTACCTCTGAGTAGGATTTGTGCCCTTTATAGATAACTGAAGAGCCTGGAGTGATCTCCTTCCACCAAGTGAAAAGGCTTCTCTGTGATCCAGGAAGTTACCTCAGATACTGCCTTTGCTGGTGACTTGATCTTAGATTTCTCAGCCTACAGAACACAGAGAGACAAAATTTCTGTTCTTTATAGATTACCCAGTCTCAGGTATTCTGTTATAGTTGCACAGATTGGCTAAAACATGTGGTTAGTGGAGCCACGACAATATCATTAAAGGAAATAACTGGAATGTATCATCTTCGACCATAGTTAAATTCTTCCATGTGGTAGTCTATAGAGTAATTGTGAAAGGCAAAAACTAATGGGCAACAGTTTTTGCCTTTTTATAATATGATTTGTTAATTGCTAAACAAATGTTCTCTGATTGTAACTCATTTGCTATGAATCCTTTCCCACTCAGGTGAAGAGATGTTTCTTTTCTTAAATATCACAAATGATTCAAAATTGTTCCTCATCTTAATTGGCTCATATATATCATCCATGACATATTTGTATTTTTGTATGGATTTTTATCCTTTTATCCTGTATTTCTCTCTCTCTCTCTCTCTCTCTCTCTCTCTCTCTCTCTCTCTGTGTGTGTGTGTGTGAGTGTATGTGTGTATGTGTGAGTGTGTGTGTACATGTGTGTGTGTAGGTCAGAGAACAACAGTAATTACTGAGCTTCCAACCATCTCATGATTTTTTTTTTTCCAACTCATGTTTTGACACAGCATCTCTCATCAGCCTAGAGCCCTCCAATGACCTAGTTTTGCCAGGTCCTGTGCCCCTGAGAGCTGCCTGTCTCTGCTCCCTAGTGCTGGGATGGCAAGCACTTCACTAGTTGAGTCATTTCCTATTTAGTTCTTTTTTTTTTTCCAAAGCCAAATTTTATTGAAGCTTTTGTGCATTGCATACAAAATTTCCTAATCAAATCTAGACCCATCTTCCCTTCCTTGCCCCCCCACCCCACCAGAGCTCATGCATTCTGCCAAACATGTTTTTCATCCATTTCTCAATCTCTTTTAATTCTGTTTAGTTCTTAAACAGCCTTATTGAAATATAATGTACATACCATAAATGCATCTGTTCCAAGTACAGATAGAATTCAATGAATGTTTGGGAAATGTATAAAAGTTGTACAATGATTACCATATACATAGCTAAAATATTTCAATCAACCTGGAAGATTCATTGGTGTTTCTTTTTTTTAATTTATTTTTGTATGTGTATGAATGTACTGTCTGCATGCAAGTGTGTGCACCCGTGTCGTGCAATGCCGCGGAGGTCAGAAGAGGGTGTCGGATTCCCCTGGACCTGGAGTTCTCCTGGAAATGGAGTTTCAGATGGCTGCCATGTGGGTGCTGGGGATCGAACCCGGGTCATCTGTAAGAGCGGTCGGCACTCTTAACCGCTAGGCCATCTCTCCATCCCCGATGTTTCTTTATAGCCCATCTGTGCTCTGCCCCCTACTCTAGGCAAATACTGATCTGCTTTCAGTCACCACGGATTTGTCATTTTTGTATACTTCCATAAAAATGGAAGCATGTAATATGTAATCTTCTGTGTCTAACTTCTTTCACACAGCAAATTTTAAAATCCATACATGTTGTGGCATGAATCAAGAGTTCGATTTAAAAAAAATGACAGGAATGAACTTGCATGCGGTGGGGGCATGGGAAGGGAAATGACTCTAAATTGAATTGAGAAATAATGTATGAAAAGTTTAATAACAATAAAAATATATTTTAAAAAAGAAAGCAATGCTAATAAAAAACCGACAGGATAGAATTTCAGTGCATAATGTACTACACTGTTTACATAGTCCATTCTCCCCTAGGTATTTGAGTATTACTAGTAATTATTATAAGCAATACTGCTTTAAAATTGGTGTAAATCTTTATGTGGACAGGTGTTCTAATTTCTTGGGTAGATAATTGAGAGAAGAATCATTGATCATGTACTAAATGCATATTTAACTTTTTTTTAAAAATCTTTTCGAGACAGGGTCTCCCTGTAGCCCCAGCTGTCCTGGAATTCACTCTGTAGACCAGGCTGGCCTTGAACTCACAAAGATCCACCTGTCTCTGCCTCTCAAGCTAGGATTAAAGGGGTGCGCCACCACGCCCAGCTTCAGCTTGTCTTTCATCTGGGGATTTGGTATTAGCAACCACAAATGAGGGAAACCATTCACTGTTTGTTGTTCTGAGACTGTGTTACTTCACTTAGCNTCACTCTGTAGACCAGGCTGGCCTTGAACTCACAAAGATCCACCTGTCTCTGCCTCCCAAGTGCTAGGATTAAAGGCATGCACCACCATGCCCGGCTGCATATTTAAATTTTTTAAAAAATTGTGACTGTAATTTATTGAAGTTTTTCACATATAACATTTTTTCCCTTTCCCCTGCCCCCACCCCACTCAGTTCATGCATTATGCCATACATGTCTTGCATCTCTCTCTCATTTTTTTTGAACTTTATTTTTTATTTTATTTTTTCACTTTTTATTGATGCTTTGTGTATTTCATACATAATTTTCCAATTCAGTTCAGGCATATTTCCCTTTCCTTTCCCCCCACCCCACCCCACCCCATCCCAGATCATGCATTCTGCCATAACTGTATCTTTCTCTCAGTTTTTTTTTCATTTTTTAATATTAAGTAATAATTTATGAGTACAAGCAACCTTCATGTAAAATCAATTTGCAAGCAGCTGTGCCCAAACCCACACAGCCCATGGGTCCCACCATCCAGCAGGGCGGGCTTGTATGTTCAATCAAGTTGATCAAATGAGTGTCCAGACTATATTGCTGTAGTTTTACCTTTCACCCCAATCGCAGCCCTTACATTCTACCACGACCCCTCTTCTGCAGATTGTTCCCTAGGCTTAGAAAAGGGGGGGGGTGGATGAGAAGCAAAACAGTCTACTTTCTCTGGAGCTGTTGTCTTGGTGTCTGGTTAATTCTGGCTGTTTCCTTTCATGGGCTGACAGTTGGTCCAGGAATAACCTTTCGATCCTACTAATGAAGCACAAGCAATTAGATAAATAGGTATTTAAACAGTACTAATTGTTATGGTAGGTTACTTTGGTATAGACACAGATGTTTGGATGGCGTGTTAATCCACGAATTACATTTTTTTCTGTTAAATATGACAGGGTCTTACTGTGGCTTATAACATCTCCTAACCATTAGAGGATGTAAGCTTGTGGCATCGGCCATGTTTTATTCCTCCAAGGAGAGTGCTAATAGCCAATTAGATTTGGGATATACAGGCATATGGCTGCCACTACTACACAGTATTTCCAGGCAGGTGAGGTGTATTAGTCAATTAAAGAAGGCAGTTTTACTGGTTTTATAAGAGATTACCTCTATATCAGTTGGTTCCAATTTACAGTTGGAGAACGACCTCATCATCATCATATTTCTCCTTGTTCTATGGGGGGGGGAGATAAGAAAGTCTCTCATATTAAAACCTTTGCAGCACCTAGAAGGTAAGTTTCGTTAGGACTCATTATAAATAGTTGTTACAAGTAGGATCCACAGAGGGGTTTGATGTTTGTAGCAATCTGAGGCTTTTCTTCCTTTCAATGTTCAGACGGGCCAACCTTTCTGCTGGCACTTCCTGGTACATNCCCCGTGCTGTTTTGGGTGACTGTATGTGCTATGTGATTAACTTTGGGAAGCAAACTTAAATTTTTAAGTTAAGATCAATCCTTATAGGTGGGAAAGAGAATGCTACAAGGAATACTGTACAAACAGAAAATATAGAGACACATTGGTATGGCTAATCCCAAAGTTAATTGTGGTATAGAAACACTTGTGAAACTCGTAGGGGACACTTGTATGAAACAATTGTATGAAGCCGCAGCAACAAAGCACCTCCTCGCTCGTTTCTACTCAAAGCTGTTTTTATGTATCAGGCAGGCAGGCTTGTCAGAACCGGTTTAATTCAGAGGCACATCTTTCTCCTCTCCAAGCCTCTCCCTCTAAGCCTTCTCCTATCTCAGGACAAAAGGGAAGCTCTAGGCATAAGCTCTCTCCTAGACTAGAAAGGAGAGAGAGATGCTATCTCCCTCTATCTAGAAATCCCCTATTTATACCACCTTCCCCAGCCCAGGTTGCATGGACCCGTAGTCTATTGGTATCATCTGGCCTATCTTGTATACAGGGTTGCACCGCACAGCTCAAACGGTGAGCATGACAGTGGCTTTACTTTGAGGTAGGAGGGAATCAGGTGTTAATCATAAGACTCAGGTGTTAGTCATAAAACTTTGCTAAAGTCTCAGGTGCCTTCTTAGGACTGTCGCCACACCTGCTCCCCACATCTCCCCCTTTTTTATTATTTTAGTAAAGAGATTTTTAACTGTTTTCCCTTTTCCGGGCTTTAACTGTTTCTTTTTTGGACTTTAACTGTTTCTCCTTTTTTGGGCTTTAACTATTTTTTCCTTATTGTCCCCTATTTTCCGGGGAGCCTTCCTTATTGTCCCCATTTACCGGGGAGCTTTCTTTATTGTCCCCATTTACTGGGGAGCCTTCCTTATTGTCCCCATTTACCGGGGAGCTTTCCTTATTGTCCCCATTTACCGGGGAGCCTTCCCCCCTTTACTGGGCTTTAACTGTTAACTATTCCTCCTTTTCTGGGCTTTAACTGTTCCTCCTTTTCTGGGCTTTAACTATTTTTTTCCTTATCTGGGCTTTCTTTAACTATTTTCCCTTTTTTGGGTTTTAACTGTTCCCTTTACCGCGCTTTACTTTCCCCCTTTTCCGGGCTTTAACTGTTCTCTTTACCACGCTTTACTTTCCTTTCCCCGCACACTGCGGTGCCCCAGTCCCCAGTTCAGCTTCTGTCAGGAGAAAGTCCAAACCGCCGCTTCGGCAGGGCTGCTCCGCCTCCTCGCCTGCAGGCTGCTGGCCGCCGATGTCATCTCCTGCGCGCCCTGTGCTTCCTTCTCATCTCCTGCGCGCCCTGCGCTTCCTCCGCCAAGTTTCAGTCGAACGGCTGGCTTTTCTCTCTGGGTCTGTTTGATTGGTGCTCGGGCCAGCTCGGCGGGTTCTTTCTGGCTACGCCGAGCCTGCGGCACCGAGGCCCCTTTAAGAAATTTTCAGTTTCAAAGTCTGTGGAAGTAAGTAGGCTGCTTTGTAGAAGCTTCCGCAGCTCCGTTGAAGTCTCTGCAGCTCTCTCAGCCTTGTTGAAGCCTCTTTGTTGTGCTTACGCTGCGGTCGTTATCCAGCTTGAGCCTCTTTTGTGCTGCACTTGCTCAAGGCCCCTCGTGGCTGTCTTCCTCAATGCTGCTAAAGTTCTGGGGGCGCTGCGGCTGAGCACTGGGTCTCCCCGTATGGGCCACCACTTGTATAAAACACTTCATACACTCATAGGGGACACTTGTATGAAACACTTGTATGAAGCTGCAGCAACAAAGCACCTCTCGCTCGTTCTTCTCAAAGCTGTTTATTATTCAGGCAGGCAGGTCTTGTCAGAACGGTTTATTCAAGCACATCTTTTCTCCTTCTCCAATCTTCTCCCTCTAAGCCTTCTCCTTCCTCAGGCAAGCAAGCTTCTCTCTCAGACTAGAAAGGAGAGAGAGTCTATCTAGAAAGTCCCTCTATTTATCCACCTTCCCAGCCCAGGTTGTGTGGCTGGTCTAATGGTATCATCTGGCCTGATCTTGTATACAGGGTGCACCTGCACAGCTCAAACAGTGAGTGTGGCTTTACTTTGAGGTAGGAGGGAATCAGGTGTTAATCATAAGACTCAGGTGTTAGTCATAAAACTTTGCTAAAGTCTCGGGTGCCTTCTTAGGACTGTCGCCACACCTGCTCCCCACATTATTGTTATACAGATTTAAGTAAAACAAATGTGGACAACAGCAATTTATATCTCCAATTAACTCAGATGCATTACCGTATTTATCAGAGCCTTTAAACCACAGATATTTACTTTTACTAAGTCCTAAGACACCATGTAACCTGTAGACAGAGTCTGGGCAAAACTGGATACTTGTTGAACTCATGTCAATTAAATATGCATTAATCGAATATACACCCATGTCCCTCTCCCATCCCTCCCACCCTTCCTGATTCACCATTTCAATCAGTTTTCTGATGCAGTCTTTCTGTTGTTGTTCTTTTAATATGCATCCCTCTCCACAAGAAATATTTATAACTGGATTATTGGCACTAGCATCCACATATGAGGGATACCATTTGTCATTTGTTTTTCTGGGACTGTGTTACTTCACTTAACTTCTAGCTCCATCCATTTACCTGCAAAGTTCATGATGTTGTCTTTCTTTACCACCACATAGAATTCCATTGTGTACATGTACCACATTTTTTCTATCCACTCATCAGTTGAGGGACATTTGGGTTGGTTCCAGCTTTTTGCTGTTGTGAACAGAGCTCCAATAAATATAGCTGTGCATGTATCTGTGCAGTAAGATGAGTCTTGTGGGTATATACCCAGGAGTGGTATGACTGGGTCAAATGGTAAGCTCATTTTGAGTCTTCTAAGGGTTCTTCACACTGCTTTCCATAGTGGCTGTACAAGTTTACATTCCCACCAGCAATGGATGAGTGTTCCCCTTTCCCCACAACCTCTCCAGCACTTGGTATCATTCATGTTCCTGATCCTAGCCAGTCTTATTGGAGTAAGGTGATATCTCAGAGTGGTTTTAATTTGCATTTCCTTAATTATCAGAGATGTTGAACACTTCTTAAGATGTTTCTCGGCCATCTCTAACTCCTCCTCTGTGAAGTCTCTATTCAGATCTTTGCTCCATCTTTTGAATGATTCATTTGTTTTCTTTCTTCTTTGTTTTTTGAGTAGCTTGTATACTCTGGAAATTAATGCTTTGTCAGATGTATCTGCTGTGAAGGTTTCCTCCCACTCTGTGGGTCTTCTCCTCACTTCCTTTATTGCTTCCTTTGATGTACAGAAGCTTTTGAGTTTAATGAGGTCCCATTTGTCAATTGTCGATCTTATTTCTTGTGCAGCTGCTGTCTGATTTAGGAAGTCTTTTCCTACACCTATGTCTTGTAGTCTGCTGCCAAGCTTCTCTTCTATCACCTCCAGAGTTTGGGGTTTCACGTTGAGGTCTTTGGTCCATCTGGAGTTGACCTTTGTACAAGGTGAGAGGTAGGGGTTTAATTTCATTCTTCTACAAGTGGTGATCCAGTTTTGCCAGCACCACTTGCTGAAGATGCTGTCTTTCTTCCATTGTGTCTTCTTGGCCCCCTTGTCAAATATGAGGTGGCTGAAATTGTATGAGCTCAGGTTTGGATCTTCAGTTTTATTCCATTGGTCAACTGGTCTGTTTTTGTGCCAGTACCAGGCTGTCTTTATGACTATAGCCCTGTAGTATAGTTTGATGTCTGGTATAGCGATCCCCCCTGTATTGCTCTTTTCACTCAGGGTTGCTTTGGCTATTCGGGGTCTTTTGTTTTTCCAAATGAAATTGAGGATTTTTTTTTCCAAGCCTGTGAAGAAACTCTTGGGGATTTTGATTGGGATCGCATTAAATCTGTACACTAGTTTGGGTAGGATGGACATTTTTACTATATTTATTTTCCCAATCCATGAGCATGGGAGGTTTGTCCATCTTCTGATGTCTTCCTCAATTTCCTTTTTCAGGGGTTTAAAATTTTTGTTGTAGAGATCCTTGGTGTCTTTGGTTAGGTTTGTTCCTAGGTATTTTATTGTTTTTGAGGCTATTGTGAGTGGGAAGGTCTCCTTGTAGTCCTTCTTCAATTGCTTGTTGTTGGTGTACAGAAAGGCTACTGATTTTTCTAGGTTTATTTTGTATCCTGCCACTTTACCAAAGCTCTTAATCGTTTCTAGGAGTTTTCTGGTGGAGTTCTTAGCATCCCTTAGGTAGACAATCATATCATCAGCAAAAAGGGATAGCTTGACTTCCTCTTTTCCAATTAGAACTCCTTTAATTTCCTTTTCTTGCCTTATTGCCCTAGCTAGGGTTTCTAGCACTATATTGAAGAGGAGTGGTGACAGGGGGCAGCCTTGCCGAGTTCCTACCTTTAAGGGGAATGCTTCTGTCATTTCCCCATTTAGGATGATATTGGCTGTGGGTTTTCTGTATATGGCTTTGATTACATTGAGGAATGATCCCTCCAGACCAATTCCCTCCAGGACTTTAAACATGAAAGGGTGCTGGATTTTGTCAAAGGCTTTCTCCGCATCAATTGAGATGATGGTGTGGTTTTTGTCCTTCAGTCCATTGATATGTTTGATGATGTTTATTGATTTTCGTATGTTGAACCATCCCTGCATGTCTGGTATGAATCCAACTTGGTCATGGTGGATGATTTTCTTGATGTGAGTCTGTATGCGATTTGCCAGAATCCTGTTTAGAATTTTGGCATCTGTGTTCATTAGGGAGATGGGTCTATAGTTCTCCTTTTTGGTTGTATCTTTCCCTGGTTTTGGTAGTAGCGTAATGCTGGCTTCATAGAAGGAATTTGGGAGAAGTCCCTCCATTTGTATCCTTCTAAACAATTTAAGTAGTAATGGTTGTAAGTCTTTACGAAATATTTTATAGAATTCTGCCGTGAATCCATCCGGGCCTGGGCATTTTTTGGTTGGGAGGCTACTTATTACATCTTCGATTTCTTCCTGTACTATTGGTCTGTTTAGGCTGTCGATCTCTTCTTGGTTGAGCTTTGGTGATTCCCAGGATTTCAGATATTCATCCATTTCTTCTAGGTTTTCAAACTTAGTAGAATATAAGTTTTTGAAGTAGTCCCGTATGATTGTCTGGATCTTTTCATTGTCTGTTGTGATATTTCCCCTTTCATCACAGATTCTATTGATTTGGAGTTGTTCCCTCTTTCTTTTGGTTAACTGGGCTAGAGGTCTGTCTATCTTGTTTATTCTCTCAAAGAACCAACTTTTGGATTCATTGATTTTTTGTATGGTTTTCTTTGTTTCTATTTCATTGATCTCTGCTCTGATTTTTGTTATTTCTTCTTGTCTGCTCCGTTTAGGGTTCATTTGTTGTTGTCTCTCAAGTATTTTTAGCTGCAGTGTTAGATCGTTCACTTGTGCTCTTTCTGTTTTTTTAATGTGGGCACTTAGAGCTATAAACTTCCCTCTTAGGATTGCTTTAAGAGTGTCCCATAGATTTTGCTGTGTTGTTTTATCATTGTCATTCAGTTCCAGGAATGTTTTTATTTCTTTTTTTATTTCTTCCTTGACCCACTCATTATTCAGGAGAGTGTTGTTTAGTCTCCATGTGTTCCTGTAGGTTGTAGGGTTTATTCTGGTGTTGATATTGAGTTTTATTGCACTGTGGTCTGATAGAATGCATGAGATTATTTCAACCTTTTTATATTTGTTGAGTTTTTCCCTGTGTCCCAGTATATGGTCTATTTTGGAGAATGTTCCATGAGGTGCTGAGTAGAAAGTGTATTCTCTGGTGTTTGGGTGAAATATTCGGTAGATGTCTGTGAGGTCCATTTGGTGTATTGTGTCATTTAGTTCAGATGTCTCTCTGTTTATCCTTTGTCCTGTTGATCTGTCTAGAGGACTTAATGGGGTATTGAAGTCCCCTAGTATTAGTGTGCTGGGGTTAATCTGTGCCTTGAGATCCTGAAGAATTGTCTTTATAAAGTTTGGTGCACTGATGTTTGGTGCATATATATTTATGATTGTGAAATCTTCATCGTCAATTGTTCCTTTAATAAAGATGTAATGGCCCTCTTTGTCTCTTTTGATTTCTTTTGCTTTGAAGTCTATTTTGTCTGATATTAGAATAGCCACACCCGCTTTCTTTTTGGTACCATTTGCTTGGAATACTTTCTTCCATCCCTTCACCTTAAGTTGGTGCCTATCCTTGAAATTGAGATGGGTTTCTTGTAGACAGCATATAGATGGGTTTTGTTTCCTAATCCATTCTCCCAGTCTATGCCTTTTGATTGGGGAGTTTAGCCCATTAATATTTAAGGTTACAATTGAAAGATGGATGTTGCTTCCTTTCACTTTATTATCCATTTGGACTTCTAGCCTTTGATTTTGCTCCTATGGTTATGTTTTTATTAGTTTCTTTTCCTAGGTGTTTGAGGATTGTTGCTCCTCTCTTCTGCCCTTTGAATTGCTTCAAGTATTTTATGAAGAGTTGGTTTTCCAGACATGTATTCCATCATCTTGTTTATGTCATGGAAGATTTTTCTCTCTCCTTCAAGTATAGTCGACATTTTTGCTGGGTAAAGTATTCTGGGTTGGCATCCGTAGTCCCTTAACACAGGGAATGCTTTGCTCCATGTTCTTCTTGCTTTCATGGTTTGAGGCGAGAAGTCAGTTGTAATTCTGATGGGTTTCCCTTTGTATGTGACTTGTTTTTCTTTTGTGGCCCTCAGAATTTTGTCTTTGTTTTGGGCATCTAGCATTTTAACTATGATATGGCGTGGGGTGTTTCTTTTCTGATCTTGTCTATTTGGGGTCCTATGTGCTTCTTGTATTTGTATGGGTTTGTCTATTTTTAGTTTGGGGAAATTTTCATCTATTATTCTGTTGAAGATCTGATCAATACTATTCTCTTGAGATTCTTCTCCTTCCTCTATTCCTATGATGCGGAGGTTTGATCTTTTCATAGTGTCCCATATTTCCTGGTTGTTCCACGTTTGTGTATTTTTAAATTTTTCATAATCTTTATTTGAGCTTTTTAATTGCTCTGTGTTATCTTCCAGATCTGATATTCTTTGTTCTGCTTCCTCCATTCTACTTCTGAGGCTTTTTCCTTTCCTTTCTTCTTGATTGGATGAGTATTCTAATTCCTTTTTCGTTTCATCCTGTGTTTTCTTTAGTACTTCCATTTCCTTTTTGAGCTTCTCAATCTCTTCTTGGTGCTTCTCAATTTCTTCTTGGTGCTCCTTACTTCGTTGTTTGGCTTCCTTTTTCAGTGTTTCTACTTCTTTCAGAGTTTGTTTTTTTCTCCCTCTAGTTCTTTCTGGAGTTTGTCAATCTGTTCCTTTACTTCTTTCCGATGTTTGTCGTTGTATCCCTCTAGGTCCTTTTTGAGTTTTTCATTCTCTCTCTTTAGTTCTCTGAATTCTTTATTTTCCTTAATTTCTCTGCATAGGTCTGCAATTATTCTTCTAAGATCTGTTCCATGGGTCACCTCCAAGGGGATCCCATTGTAGCTATCTCCTACAGGATTGGTAGAGCCTGGTGTGGGATTATCCTATGCCTTTCCCATGTTGTCCCTTCATCATGTCCCTGGCATTTGGGTTTCCGTTTTGTGATTCAAATCACAAATGTCTTTTCACTATGTTAGCAGATGGTTTTGCTTGCCTCCTTCCAATGCTTTTTTTCCCCCTTTCCTCCTACTTTTTTATGGAGTATTGACTTGTCTAGGTTTCAGGCTTTCAATTTTGTCTATATGTTGGATATTGGAAGCCTAAGTCACTCTTCTCTTCCTGTTCTGAAGGTTCTCCAAAAAATAGGCCACTTGGATACTTTCTCACCAATTCCTTTTGGCGGTGTGGGGGGGTATGCCTGACCTAGCATGTGCCCCGGTACCTGCCTGAGTGACTTCCGGGTTCCAACAAAGTCAGAGGCCCCAAACCCAACTCCAACCAGCTGCAAGGGCAAGCCTAGGCGCCCCCGCCCACAAAAGGGCACACGACCCCCAGAGCAGCCTAGGGGACACTCTAGCCCCTAAATCTCTTTTGAACTTTATAATACACATAGCATCAAAATAACATAAATGAAGCTTGTGATACCAAAAAAAGCATCAAAATACAGTGATACTTTAACATGGAAATTCCATTTTTTCCCCTCAAACTTGTATTGCTTCTATATATACACATACATAAATATATACATATATAAATACATACATACATACACACATATCACCTGAATTGTAGGATTCTTTCTTTCTTTCTTTCTTTCTTTCTTTCTTTCTTTCTTTCTTTCTTTCTTTTCCTTTTGCTAAAAGATGTCATGTTTTCCTCAAGGAACTGCTTGAAGGTTCCTCCTTGGCAGACCCAAACAACCATCAATCCTGCCCTTGTGCTCCACACTGGGATCCCTCCCCACCATGGTTACCCAAATGAGGTCCAGCAAGTGTCCTGTCTTGATCTTCCTGCACTGGCCTCTATGACATAGCCTGGGTAGTCCAACAATGGCAGTCTACACTCTGAAGAGGCTGAAATCCCAGTAGCCACTCAGTCCACAAGCTGAATATCTCAGTAGTCCCCATCTGGCATTGAAGGTTTGGAGGATTCTCAAGTTTTATATCTGAAGTATAATTTCTCAGACCTTACTGATTGTTTATTTCTAGTTATACTTTCCTTTTGGATGCTCAAGGTCACACTGTTAGCCCAGATTAACCGAGGTTTTTGTTTTCTCAAAGTCAGTTGAAGATCTGGTCCTCAGGGGTCACTCGGGATTTTTTTTTTTGGGGTGGAGCCTTTGGCTCCTTTTGGCTTTTCAATCACCAGTTCCATCCACTTGAGGACAAAGTTAGGTCTTGCTAGACCAGGCTTCTCTTTTTGAAGCATGAGCAGACTTTCTTCTTTATAGACTGGACACTGGCTGAAGTCCCATTAGTGGATCTCTAAGACCTCCCTACACAGGAAGATTGGTGACCCACATTTTCAGGACATTTCAAGAGATGCCCCCATGCATAGTCTCCTGAGGCTTAGTTGACCTCTGAGGGCAAGGAACAAAGTTATCCCTTGGATCCCTCAGCCAAATTGGTATGGGTATTAAGTATGGCCATTAAGCATCCAGAAAGGCTAAGTTACACCAGCCTGATACATCATACCTATACTAAAATTGTGTCTTCTGAAAAAAACTGTGTGTTATTTCCATATCATATTTCTTGCATATTTAACTTTTAAAAGAAATGGCCTGAGTATTCTTGTGTGGGAATGCCACCGGGTATGTCCCAGCAATGCCACATCTTCCTCATACCCCCACCAGGACTTGATTTCATTATGTTTGGATTAAGGGTACTCTAGTGACTGTTCACTGATAACTCATTGTGGTTGAAATTAGCATATTATTAATGAACAATGATGTTGAACATGAGGAATTGTTTAGCAGACACAGGGCTCCATTTAATAAATTGAAAAGAGTTAGGGAGATGGACTGTGGGGTTGGTTATACTCCATGAATGCATTTAATGTCATCAAATTGTACCTTTCAAGGTGGCTCAGATGGTAAATTTTTGTTTTGTGCATTTTATCACAGTTTTTAAAAAATTTTGAGAAAAAAAGAGCTTCCATTGAAAACCATATTTTTAGTATTAACTGTCTGGCATGGCCCAGGGTTCAAAGATAAAATGATACTTTCATCATAAACTCAGAGACTGTCTCTCAGGGGTTGGTGAAATGCCAGTGAGAAGGTGCAGGGTGTGGGTAATCCAAGACACTCAAGTTTATCTTTTATGTCCCAGATATCAATTGTATCAACAGGTAGGGATGCTGCAGATGAATGCGTAAGGTGAGCCTGTATCAGAGACCTGTAGCTGTCACTCCTCCTTGCCCTTCCTACCCTTCCATGTTTGCCTCCCCTGGAGGATGCAGTAACAAAGGCCCCTCTTGGAAGCAGCAGGTAGCCCTCATCAGACACCAACTTCAAAGGCACCTTGACTGGCCTTTCTAGCCTCTACAAGTGTAAGAAATACATTTCCACTACTTATGAATTACCGGGTCTGTGGAATCTCCGTAGAACAGCATAAATGGGCCAAGAAAGAGTTTTGTAGAAAATCAAATGACCAAAACTGATTTATTTCTGAAGTTCCTCTTCTGTTGTTCTATGTATCCCTCCTTACATCAGAACCATGCTATCTTGTTTTCTATAGCTCTATTGTAACTTTTGAAATCTGCTATAATAATTCATCAAATGTTATTTTCCCTTTCCAAAGCTCTTAATTTCTCTACTTTGTATATTGTATATGTATATTAATTTCTCTAAAGAAGTCTTCTGGGATGCTGGTGGGTATTTTTGTGCATTTGTATATATATGTATATATAATATATATATATATATATATATAGTTTGGAGACACTGTTGTCACCATTATTAGGCATCATAATTCATGATCATATATGTATTGATCTTCTTTGGTTTAATAATATATTATAATATTCAATGTCATTATACTTTGATGATCATTTTTATATCTTCTTTTTGATGATAAAAATAAATCCATGTGAATGCATGTTCATATATATATGGGTGCACATGTAAATGAGTGCACAGTTATGTGTACATGTGGAGGCCTGACGTTGATGTCAGGTGTCTTCCTGGATCATTTCCCACTTTATTTACTAAGGTAGCGTCTCTCACAGAACTCAGAGCTCAACAGTTTGTCTAGTTTAGTTTTTCGGCTTGTCCCAGAGATCTCCCATCTTTGCCTTCCAAGGTAATGTGATTATGGGCAAGCTTTTATGCACACCTGGCTTTTTTTTGTAGGTCCTGGGGATTTGAATTCAGGCCCTCACTTTTGTGTGCAACCTTGCTTTGTCCACTCATCCATCCCCTTAGTTCCTACAATTTTACTTTTTAAGAGCTGTTTTAGGGGTTGGAGAGATCCTCAACAGTTAAAATCATATACTTAAAAAAATCATATACTGCTCTTGCAGAAGACCCGAGTTTGGTTCCAAGTGATCCAACACCTTCTTCTGGCATCTATGGGCACCTGCACTCATGTGTACATACTCTCACATGGACACACACATATACATAGTTAAAATAATAAGATATTCAGGCGTGACAGTGCATAATTTTAGTTTGAGCACTTGAGAAGTAGGATCAGGCAAATCTCCATAAGACTGAACCCAGCTTGTTGTACATAGTGAGTTCCAGGCCAGCTGGGGCTACAGGGACACACTGTCTCAAAAACTATATTAAGAGCTGTTTTAGATTCCCAGCAAAATTTAGAGAAAGGCACAGATTTCCTGCCTAGCCATTGGCCCTGCTTGCCCCCTGCCAGAGTGGTGCATTTGCTGGTCCTCCTCAGCCTACAGTAGCATGCTGTCACCTGCCAAATTTACAGTTTATTCTAAGCTTCACTCTTGGCATTATTAATTCTGTAGGTTGTAACAAGTGTGGAATGAATGTACCTGCTATTATGGTATTATAGCTTTACCTTCATAAAAACCCTCTGTGGTCCTATTTATCTCCCCAGTCTGCCCCACTCCACAGCAACTATTGATCATCATGGTTTTGCCTTTTCCACAATGACATATCCCCTGTAGCTCCAGCTGTCCTGGAACTCACTATATAGACCATGCCAGCCTTGAACTTCCAGAGATCTACCTGCCTCTGCCTCCCAAGTGCTAAGATTAAAGGCATGTGCCACCAACACCTGGGGAAGTACATAACCTTTAACTTATTTCACTTTGTAACAAGTATTTAAGTCTCTTTTCTGTTTTTTTTCCTGGCTGGGTACTCATTTCTTTTTAGTGATAAATAATGGTGCCTTTTCCAGTGGTACCACAGTCTGGTAATCCATTTCCTTCATAGGCCTACTAAAGGATATCTTGGTTACTCCAAATTAAGGAAATTATGAATAAAATTGCTATAAATATTCTGTGCAGGTTTTTGTATGGACATATGGTTCAGCTCTTTGAAGACATCTGTCTTCATACTTCCAAGACTGAGTTCCTCTCTTCGGCCATATTCAATCTAATAATGTCCACCAACGGAATCCTTTATTTCAGTTACAGGGTTATTTTTTCTCTCTAACATTTCTTTCAAGTTCATTCTTAGAACTTGCATCTTTCTGTTTATGTTTTTTTTTTTCATTTGTTCTTACAAGTGACCTACTTTATACACTTGACCCCTTAGCATATGAGTCATAGTTATTTTGGATTCCTTATCCATCAATCCCAACATATTCTCCATAGCTGAGTCTGATCTTGGTACTTATATTGTCTCTTCAAACTGTTCTTTAAAAAGTTTTTAATATGGCTTACAAATTTTTGTGCTAGCCTGATAGGGCTTAGTAAAAGGAATTAGTAAACACAACTTTTTTTTTTAAATTTTTTATTTTATTTTATTTATTTCCGTATGTGTATGAATGTACTGTCCGCATGCAAGTCTGTGCACCCGTGTCGTGCAATGCCGCGGAGGTCAGAAGAGGGTGTCGGACTCCCCTGGAACTGGAGTTCTCCCGGAACTGGAGTTTCAGGCGGTTCTCAGCCGCCACGTGGGCGCTGGGGATCGAACCCGGGTCCTCTGCAAGAGCGGTCGGCGCTCCCAACCGCCAGGCCATCTCTCCAGCCCCGTAAACACAACTTTTGAAATGTGGTTGTAATGTGTAGGAGGCTGAGATTTTCTGTAGTCCCATGATCAGGTCTGTCTTGTGAGCCTGTCCCATTAGGCTGTGAACTTAGCAAGTACATATTAATTTTTCCTCCTACAGATGGAGGTTAGCTTGAGTTGAGCATTTCCTTTTCCCTGGTAATTAACTATGATAAAACTTCAGCAATTCAATAGTTTCTTCTGAGGATTCTTTTGACAGAAACAGGGTACTCTAGCATGACTTCAGACTGTTCACCTTTCTTCCCACTACGGGGAGCAGTTCTCCTATACTCGTTCTCCTATATTCACTGTGAGAACCTGGGAGAATCCCAGGAGGTAAAACTCACAATCCCCTGGAGTTGCCTTGGGGAGAAGGCCTCCTGGAAAACTTTTACCTCAGATTTGTCCCTGTCAATCTCTGACACTTCCCCAATCACAGTGCAGCCTTTTCTGCCTTGATGCTGGTTCTCAGGAGGATGCCACCTTGCTAAGTTGGGATCCTGCTCACGGGCCCTCATCTGCAGTTTTGGGGCAGGCAGCAGTTTTCTGTTATCTGACTTCTCATGTATGTCTAAAAAGAGTGGCTTATCTTTCCGTTTGTTCAGCTTTTTAGTTGTTAGGACAGAGGTGAGAGTTCCAAGCTCCTTACATGGCTGGAGAATTTTGGACTCAAAATTATTTTCCCTTTGGCTTGGCAGACTGTGGTCTTGGGTGTTGAGCTGAGCTTTCCTCGCTGCTCATGAGAAGATGAAAGCAGATTTCTACAGACACTTTCACCTTCTTTTGTTTCTCACTGAAGGTCTAAAATGCCACCAGAAAAGAATCTAGATGTTAATTTCTTTTCGATCCCTTTTACTTTCATCCCACCTGAAGGATCCTGTGTCTAATGTAATAAAAATTGTCCCATTAGCCTCTTGATAGTTTCTTTCTTTCTTTTTTTTTTTTTTTAGACAGGGTCTCCCTTTTTAGTTCTAGCTGGCCTGGAGCTTGCTTTATAGACCAGGCTGGCCTTGAACTCACAGAGATCCGCCTGCCTTTGCCTCTGGAGTGCTGGGATTAAAGGCATGCGCCACCACACCTGGTTCTTATTTAACATTTTAATTTATTTCTGTTATTTTTAGATGCTAAAATTCTTTCCTTTCTTTCCCTTCCTCCCTTCCTCCATTTCTTTCTTTCTTTCTTTCTTTCTTTCTTTCTTTCTTTCTTTCTTTCTTTCTTTCTTTCTTTCTTTCTTTCTTTCTTTCTTTCTTTCTTTCCTTCCTTCCTTCCTTCCTTCCTTCCCTCCTTCCTTCCTTCC
>VZQC01005170.1:172793-196464 GCA_009823505.1 Rhizomys pruinosus | reverse complement strand
TCTTACAGAGGACCCGGGTTCGATCCCCAGCACCCACATGGCGGCCGAGAACCGTCTGAAACTCCAATTCCAGGAGAACTCCAGTTCCAGGGGAATCCGAGACCCTCTTCTGACCTCCGCGGCATTGCACGACACGGGTGCACAGACTTGCATGCAGACAGTACATTCATACACATACAGAAATAAATTTTAAAAAATTAAAAAAGAGTTGATTATTTTTAGGTAAAATATTTTTTCATGAATGCTTTGTGATCAAAGTCTGTGTTTCGCATTGTGTCACATATGACATCAGGTGTTCTTGCTAATGCTAATGCTGAGTGTGATCGTATGTTAGGGGATGGCTTCTGGGTCGCCCCACTAAAGTGGTGGAAGGGTTTTGACCTTTACAATTAGTAAGTAGTTTTAGAGGATGACTGGTTTTCCAAAAATCTTTTACCAGGTGGTTTTTAACATTAATTAATGCTATTTATCCAAGCAGATTTTGTATTATAGATTGCAAATGGTGATTATTTATTTATTTATTTATTTATTATTTATTCCTTTTGCATTTGTTAATAGCCATTGCGATATTTAAGAGGTTTTTATTTCCTTTTTTCTATCATGTTGAGTTTCACTCAAAGTTTTTTTTTTTAAATATAGGGTCTCAGGGCTGGAGAGATGGTGCAGTGGTTAAGACCACTGGTTGTTTTTCCAGAGGACTGGGTTTGATTCCCAGCACCCACATGTAGCTAACAACTGTCCATATCTCCAGTTTCAGGAGATCCAATGCCCTCTTTTGGCCTCGATGGGCTCTGCACGACATAGGTGCACTTGCATACATGTGGACAAAGCAATTATACACATAAAATAAAAATAAATTACCAACATCAAAAAAGATGGAGTCTCATGAAGCCCAGAATGCTCTCATACTCACTATGTAGCTGATTCCATATTGCATCTTTCTATTGCTGGATTAAAAACAATGACCAAGACCAACCTGGGGAAGAAAGGGTTGATTTGGCTTGCAGCACAGTCCATCAACAAGGAAAGCCCAGGAAGGGACCCAGGGCAGGAACCTGGAGCACAGACCATGGAGGGACACTGCTTATAGCTTGCTTCCCTGGTCCCGGTTCAGTTTACTTTCTTATACAATACATGACTACCTGCCTAGGGCAGCACCACCCACCGTGGGCTGGGCCCTCCAACATCACTCAACAATCAAGAAAATGGCCCACAGATAAGGCCACAGGCCAATCCAATAGAGACAATTCCTCAACTGAGGTTTTCTCTTATAGGGTATGTCAAGTTGACAACTAAAACTATCTGGCACACCCAGGATGAATTTTAACTCCTGCCTCTACCTCTCAAGGGCTAGAATTATAAGTATGTGCTTCCATACCTGGGCTATGGATTACTACAGATTGAATTCAGGACTGTGTACATGGTAGGCAAGCACTCTACCAGCTGAGCTACCTCCCTATCCTCTCAAAGAATTATTAGTCTTTAAAATGTAACGGTTAATTATAGTTGTAATGGTTAAGTTGTCCCATACTTCAGCATTGGGAATTGAATAAGCTCCGCATGTCCTTTTGTCATGACCTTTTGTCTTTGGGTTATTATGTTTTCTTAATTAATTAATTAATTAATTTTTGAGACAGGGTCTCCGTAGAGCCCCAGCTGGCCTGGAAATCACTCTAGACGAGGCTGGCCTTGAACTCACAGAGATCCGCCTGCCTCTGCCTCCTGAGTGCTAGAATTAAAGGCATGTGCCACCATGCCTGGCTTAAAGATGGTTCTTAGCTGCCATGTGGGTGCTGGGAATTGAATCTGGGCCTCTGCAAGAGGGGTCAGCACCCTTAACAACTGAACCATCTCCAGCCCAGGCTATTACTTTTTTGACATAGATGTCTTCATTTACCTTGTGTTGTCTCTTCTTTCAGTATGGAATCAGTCATTTCTACAAGAGGTCTGATTTCTTTAAAAAAAATTTTTTTTATTAATTTTATTTATTTCCGTATGTGTATGAATGTACTGTCTGCATGTAAGTTTGTGCACCCGTGTCGTGCAACGCCGCGGAGGTCAGAAGAGGGTGTCGGATTCCCCTGGAACTGGAGGTCTCCTGGAATTGGAGTTCAGACGGTTCTCGGCCGCCATGTGGGTGCTGGGGATCGAACCCGGGTCCTCTGCAAGAGCGGTCGGCGCTCTTAACCGCTAGGCCATCTCTCCAGCCCGAGGTCTGATTTCTTACAGTGGGAAGTGATACTAAGAAATCAAAATTTCTGTTATAGATATGTTGCCAGGTGTTGCTTCTGGACTCTTCTCACAAGTAGAGGTAGGAAACATATTTTAAAAGTTATATGATTTCCACTTCAAATTTGATAGTATAGGTATTAAATCATATTTTTAACCATTTACTGTTATATGATTTCCACTTCAAATTTGATAGTATAGGTATTAAATCATATTTTTAACCATTTACTGTTTTTAAAATTTTTATTTATTTTTGTATGTGTATGAATGTACTGTCTGCATGTAGGTTTGTGCACCCGTGTTGTGCAATGCCACGGAGGTCAGAAGAGGGTCTCAGATTACCCTGGAACTGGAGTTCTCCTGGAATTAGAGTTACAGACAGTTCTCAGCCACCATGTGGTTGCTGGAGATCGAACCCGGGTCCTCTGCAAGAGCAGTCGGTGCCCTTAACCACTAGGCTATCTCTCCAGCCCTTAACCATTTACTTTTTATAACACTGAACAATCTTTGTTTCAACTATCATGAATATACTTACTTATATGGTTTTATAATGTGTGTAATTTTTAAAGTATAGCATCATTACCCATACATACATACTGAATGAGAGTTCACATATCCCTCTTGTTCCTTTTGTTCCTAGACACAGTACGAATAAGCAGTTGGTTTATATGAAATAATTAATTCTCTGGGTAGTTATCTGTTTCATACAGTTAGGATCATTTGTTTCAGTTTCATGTTTTGCCTTTTCTTTTTTTATGTTTCAAATACTGATCCATTATACAGTAAATGTACAGCAGTTTGGAACTTAGAATGAAAAATTCTTAGCATATAAAACATTGATATTATTAAGTTATTATATCACACAGCCTTCTGTACCCTGCAGCTTTGTGAGAATGGGGCTGAGACTCTGCAAACCACATTAGCTTTTCTCCTTCTTTCTCTCTCTCCCATGTCCCTTTGTCCCTCCTTCCTTCTTTCCCGTACTTTTACTTCCCTTCCTGTCCTTCCTCTTTGCCTTTTTAACTCCCTCCTTTGTGTCTCAGAGGTTTTGCTGTACTGTTTTGTCACTTTTGTTTAATTCCAGGAATATCTGTATTTCTTTCTTAATTTCTCCTTTGACCCATTTGTTGTTCAGGAGTGTGTTAATCTCCATGAGTTCATATAGTTACTAGGGCTTCTTCTGGTGTGGATATTAAGCTTTATTGCATTGTGGTCTGATAGAATGCATGGAATTATTTCAATTTTTTTTTTTGCATTTGTTGAGGTTTGTTTTGTGCCCAACTATGTGGTCGATTTTGGAGAAAGTTTCACGGGGTGCTGAATATAAAGTATATTCTTTGTTGCTTGGGTGGAATATTTGGTAGATGTCTGTTAGGTCCATTTGATGTATGGTATTGTTCAATTTAGTTGTCTCTCTGTTTATCCTTTGTCCACTTGACTTGTCTAATGGACACAGTGGAGTATTGAAGTCCCTTATTATGAATGTGTTGGGATTAATCTGTGTCTTAAAGTCCTGTAGTATTATATTTATGAATTTGGGTGCACCAGAATTTGGTGTGTATATATTCATGATTGTAATAACTTCTTGGTTAATTTTTCCTTTGATAAGAATGAAGTGACCCTCTTTTATCTTTTCTGATTAGTTTTAGTTTGAAGTCTGTTTTGTCTGATACTGAAATAGCAACTTCTGCTTGCTTCTTAGTGCCATTTGCTTGGAATATTTTTTCTGCACTTTCACTTTACAATAATGCCCATCCTTGAAGGCAAGTTGGGCTTCTTGCAGAAAACATGTCTCTTGATTGGGGAGTTTAGTCCATTGATAATTAAAGTTATTATTGAGAGACGTGTATTGGTTCCCATCATTTTAGCTTCTGTTTGCATTCTTGGTCTAGCTTAATATTTCCACAATTATACCTTCATTTCACTTCTGTTGCTGCTTGGGTATAGTCATTCCTTCTTCGGCTCTTTGTATTGCTTCAAGTATGGGAACACTTTTGTCCAGGCTCTTCTGGCTTTCATAGTTTTCATTGAAAAGTTAGCTGTAATTCTTATGGGTTTTCCTTTACGTGTGACTTGTTTTTCTTTTAAAAAAAAATTTTTTTTTATTATTATTTATCTTTGTATGTGTATGAATGTACTGTCTGCATGCAGGTCTGTGCACCTGTGTCGTGCAATGCCGCGGAGGTCAGAAGAGGGTCCCAGATTCCCCTGGAACTGGAGTTCTCCTGGAATTGGAGTTACAGACGGTTCTTAGCTGCCATGTGGGTGCTGGGGATCGAACCCAGGTCCTCTGCAAGAGCGTCGGTGCTCTTAACGCTAGGCTATCTCTCCAGTCCCGTGACTTGTTTTTCTTTTGCAGCTTTCACTATTCTCTCTTTGTTCTGAACATCTAGCATTTTTACTAGGATCTAGCATGGAGAATTTTGTTTTCTGGTCCTGTCTACTTTCTGTGCTATGTGCTTCTTCTATTTGTATGGGTATGTCTTTCCTTAGTTTGGGGAAATTTTCTTCTACAATACTATTGAAGATCTGGTCAGTACCATTATCCTGTGATTCTTCTCCTTCCTCTATGCCTATGATGTATAAGGTTGGTCTTTTCATGGTATCCTACTTTTTCTGCATATTCCATTCCTGTGTTAAAAAATTTTTTCATAATCTTTGCTTGAGCCATCCAGCTCTTCAACTTTATTGTCCAGTCTTGATATTCTGTTTACCATTTCATTCTTTCCAGCAGTGAGGCTTTCTCCTGTCATTTCAAATTGGCTTATTGAGTGTTTCACTTCCTTTTTCATTTCAGTCTGAGTTTTTCTACCTCTTTTGTGAATTCAGTCAGAACTTTATCCCTGTCTTCTTTTAGTTCTTTTGTTTGTTTGTGTGTTCTTTAAATTAGTTGAATTCTTTGATCATGTTTATAACTATTTTAAATTCTGGGTCCTGGGTTATCTCTAGGAGGTTCTCACTGTAGAAATCTTCTATAGGCCTGGTGTTTTTCTGTGGGGACATATTATTTTGTTTTTTTTCCTGATTATTTTTCCATTGTGATTTTGGCATGTGGAATTCTTTTGTTGTTTGTGATTCTGGTATGAAATTCGTGTTGCTTTTTTTTTTTTTTTCGGTTTGTTAGTTTTGAGACAGAATCTCCCCTTAGTCCCAGGTGGCCTGGAATTCACTCTGTAGACCAGGCTGCCCTTGAATTCACAGAGAGCCACCTGCCTCTGCCCCCCCCCCCCGTGCTAGGATTAAAGGCACACGCCACCACCACACCCGGCTTAAAGGTGGTTCTTAGCCACCATGTGGGTGCTGGGAATTGAACCCTGGTCCTCTGCAAGAGCAGTCAGTGCTCTTAACCACTGAGCCATCTCTCCAGCCCTCAAGTGTTGCTTTGTTGAATTGAATACTGATTTTTTTTGTTTTGTTTTGTTTTGTTTTCTTGACATGCCTTCTTTGTCTTCTTATTAGGTATGAAAGGCTAGTTGGTTTAGGCTTCAGGTTTTCAGTTCTGATTTTGTAGTGGAGGGACAAGGTAGTTTTTGTCCAGCTAGTCAGGAGCTCTTCCAGAGTTCCAAGTTGAGTGTCAACCAGGCAGGCTTGAACACACAGAACCCCCTGCACCACATGGAGGCTGGCAGCAAGCATCCCAGGTGGGCTAGAAATGTCTGAAGATCTGGGTCCAAGGGTGGAGGAGCCTAGCCTGGAGCAGTGAGAGGGGCTTCAGATGATCCAAGATAGGAGGTTTGGGATGACAGCACAACTGAGGGGTCTCAACACCATGAGGAGGCCCACTTAAGGCTCTCATAGGAAGAATGGAACCCAAGGGAACCCACACCACATGGAGGCCTGCTGCATGTTCTCCAGGCTTGATGGAAATGTCTAACAAGGGGAATCTTAAGAAATGCAAAAGAATGACATAACTTCATGTATCTTATGAGATCAGAGTGTATCAAAACTAGAAATCAGCATTAAGAGAAACCACAAAAACTATGCATATTTTGGAGAGTGAATAGTATACTCTTGAATGACCAGTGTGTCATGGAAGAAATCAGGAGACTTACAGAATATTAGAATCAAATCAAAATGACACCAAAACTTACCAGAACTTTTGGGAAATAGCTAAAGCAGTTTTAAGAGGAAAGTATAAAGCCAAGAGTGCTTATATTAAAAAAAAAACTGGAGAGATATTAAGTGAAAACCCAGTGATTCACCTCTTAGAACAACTAGACCAAGGCAAACTCCAAAGCAGTAAATGGGAATAATCAGTCAAAATAAGGCAAACAATGAAATATTGGTTAGAAGAATACTATATAGAATCAAAGAATTGTTCCTTTGAAAAAAAATTGACAAACTCGTTGTCAATGCAAATGAGAGAGAAGACTCAAATAAAAAAAATAGAGATGAAAGAGCAGATATTAGAACACCTTATTCAACAGAATACAATGAGACCTAGGAATTATTAGGGAATACTTTGAAAACATATCCTCAAATTTGGAAAAGCAAGAGAAATGGAGGTGCATACAACCTACCAAAATTAAACCAAGAGGAGATAATAATTTTAAGAGATCTGTAAAAATCAATAAGATTAAAGCAGCAGTGAAGATCCTCACCACAAAGAAATACCCAGGATTGGACTGATTCACTACTGACTTCTAGCAACGTTTTAAAGAGGAGCTAAGACCAATACTTCTAAAAATGTTCTATAAAACAGAAAGAGAAAGAACTCATTCTAGGAACACAGAATTGGGTTATGAAGACCCAATAACAATACAACAAGAAAGGAAACTATCAACCAGTCTCATGGATAAACTGACACAAAAATTCAGAGCAAAATACTTGCAGACTGTATTCAAGAACACACTGCAACCAATTTGATTTCATTACAGGGATACAAGGTTTGGTCAATGCAAAAAATGTAATAAAGCTCATAAGTAGACTTAAGGTTGGAAATCATAAGATCATTTTCACAGATATAGAAAGAGCATTTGAAAATTTTCAGGATTCCTTCATAATAAAAGTCCCAAAGAAACTAGGAATAGGAAGACAAACCTCAGCACAATAGATATTATATATGACAAACTTACAGGCAACATCATAATAAATGAGGAAAAACTGATAGCATTTCCTCTAAAATCAGGAACGGGGTAAGGGTACCTACAGTCACTATTCTTATTCAATGTAATGTAGTGCTCAAAGTCCTAGTTAGAGTAATATGACAAGACAAAGAAATAAAGGGATATAAATAGGAGGGGAATAATAAAACTTTCTGTATTTGCAGATGACATTATCCTATACTTAAAAGAACCCCCCTTAAAAATAAAAAAATAAATTAAAATAATTAAAAAATAAAAGAACCCAAAAACTCCAACTGAAAACACTTAGATCTGATAAAGACTTTAAGCAAATTATCTAGGTATGAACTCAGTATCCTGTAATCATAGCTTTTCTTTATACCAATAAAGAACTTTCTGAGAAAGAAAGAAAAACATCTCATTCAAAATAGTAAAAAACAGTAACAAATTGCAAAAACAAAAGATCTCAGGAATAAACCTAACCAGGGAGCTGACAGAACTTTATAGTGAAAGCTTCAAACCAATGAAGCAAGAAGCTGATAGATGCTAGAGAGATAGACCTCTTCTATCTTCATGGATTGGCCAAATTAATATTAATATATTACCAAAAGTGATCCAAAGATGCTGTGAAATACCCATCAAAATTCCAATGGCATTTTCACAGAACTAGAAAAAACTATCATAAAATTCCTAAGGAAGAACAAAGATCCCAAGTAGCTAAACAACTGTAGCAGAAAGAGCAATGCTGGAGAAATCACAATCCTTAATCTCAAACTCTACTACAGTGGCAAAAATAGCAATCAACACATAGAAAACAGATATGTTGATCAACAGACTAGATTATAAGACCCAGAAATAAACCTGCATAGCCTGTTCAACAAATGGTGCTGGGAAAACTGAGAATCCTTAATATAAAAGAACGAATCTACACTTAGGAGGAAGAGCTAGGACATCACTGCAAGTTTAAGGCCAGCCTGGTTTACAAAGGTCAGGTCTATGCATAGCAAGACTCTATTACCCTCTCCTGCAACCCCCAGTCCAAAAAGTAAAAAGGAAAATTAGATTCATATCTTCTGCCCTGCACAAAGACCTATTAAAATGGATCAAATACTTTAAGGTAAGACCTGAACTCTGAAACTACTAGAGGGACAAATAGAGAAATGATTTCAAGACCTAAGAATAAGCAAGGATTTTCAGAATGGGACCCATCTGTTCAGGAAATACAAACAAGAATTAACAAATGGGATCACATGAAGTTCACAAGCTTCTGTACAGCAAAGAAAAGAGACACAGAATGAGAGAAAATCTTTGCCAAATATACAGCAGTCAGGGATATAATCTAGAGTCTATAAGGAACTAAATAAATTCACCTCCTCAATCGTCCAGAAACAAATGGGCTAATTAATTGAATAGGTAGTTGTCAAAGGAAGAAGTACAAATGGCCAATAAATATTTGAGGGCAAAGGGAATAAGAGAAGGTAACGGAGGGTAAAAAATGACCCCAAACTCCATTATGTCCAAGTACAAAATTGTCAAAGAATAAAAAATATTGAAAAAGTCTTTGCTATCTTCAGCCATAAGGGAAATGTAAATAAATAAAAACTGCTTTGAGATTTCATGTCACCCTAATCAGAAAAAGGGAAGATGAGAAGAGAGGAAACTGCCTAAAGGGGCAATAAGAAAGGGTAAGGGCAAATGCATGAGACATGAAAGCAGAAGGAAGGTGTGCTGGATAGCTTTAGTGTCACTCCTGGGTAGAGGGAGCCTCAACTGGGGAATTTCCTCCATCGGACTGGCCTGTGACCATGTCTGTGGGGTATTTTCTTGATTGTTGAGTGATATGGGAGGGTCCAGCCCATTGTGGGTGGTGCCACCGCTGGGCAGTTTGTTGTGTTTTGTATAAGAAAGCAGGCTGTGTGGGCCAGGAGAGCAAGCCAGTAAGCAGCGTTCCTCCATGGCTTGTGGTTCAGCTCCTGCCTCCAGGTTCCTGTCCTGAGTTCCTACCTTGGGCTCCCTAAGTGATGTACTGTGATCTGGGAGATGTGAGACAAATAAGCCCTTTCTTCCCCTAGTTAGTATTAGTCAGAATTCTTTGTCACAGTGGTTGAAGGCAAAGTAGAATAGAAGGTCTGTATTTAGGGGAAGAAGGGGACTAGAAGGAGGAGGTATGGAGGAGTGGGAGGGAATAACGAATGAAGTATAAGGATATGTATATGTTTATATATAATACACACATCGATATTCTATAAGAAAATGTTACAAGAAGATCATTTCTTACATGGTAACCAAAAAATTAAAGAAATGTTGGTACAACTAGTTATTTATCAAAATGTGACATTCATTTTAATGATTGTAAAAAATATATACACCATAGACATCATAGCAGTAAGTTAACTTCACATCTAGTTAGTGATTGTTTACACTAAATTACTTCTATTTAAATAATGATGTGCTTTTATCACCTCACCAGACCTTAACTTATAATCATGGTGCATACAGAAAAATCATGAAAAAGTTATTCAGAGAAATCTTTTAGGTCAAGCCTTTTCATCCATTCCCATGCACTTCCTCAGAGGAAATGGATTCATTCATTGTGTTCCTTTGTTTGTGCTTGTTTTTGAAAAAGGAATAACCACACACACACACACACAAGCACACACTTACTGTTTCCTTTTTTTTTTTTTTTTTTTCTTTTTGAGACAGGGTCTCCCTTTAGCCCCAGCAGCTGTCCTGGAACTCACTCTGTAGACCAGGCTGGCCTTGAACTCACAAAGATCTGCCTGCCTCTCCATCCTGAGCTGGGATTAAAGGCGTGTGCCACCGTGCCTGGCACTGTTTCCTCTTTTTATTGTCCTGTTCCTTACTTGTTCATTTCATACCACTTTTTGTTTATTTCTATTTATTTACTTTTTGAGAAAAGGTCTCACCATGTAGACTATGCTGGTCTAGAATTGTAGGCAATCCTCCTGCAACTATCTCTGGAGTTCTTGGATTACAGCAGGGCACCACACTACTTCATACCAACTCCTAGAGACTGCTCCCCGTTTTGTGGCTTGCTCTTTCGGTCTGTTGATTCCTCACTGAATTGATTCTAGTGTTTCACCTTAGCAAAACACTACCATGAAGAGCTTTGAGCATGTATTGTTCTGTATTTGACTTGGTGTATCTTCAGGGCAGAATACAAGTGAATTTTTGTGTCAAAGAATAAATGCATATATATACACGCATTATTAACCAAATGTTTTTTATATTGTGGCACAATTTTCTGTTCTTATCAGCAATATGTGAAAGTTTTTGTTTCTTTTCAGTTCTACCAAGTGAGTCTTAGGTGTAGAGGTTGTGTTGTAGATGTGTCACTTAGGCTTAGGCAATTTACAGACAATCTCTGTATATGACCAGTTGTGAAACTGTAATAATCTATGTTGAAAAAGAAGTTTCTTTGATCAGTGGTGACTGGGATACTTGTCTATAAATATTTCACACATAGTAAGAAATGACATTTATCTAGGGATGTGACAGCTTTGGGGTTTCTTCTAAGATTTATCACCTCTCCAGCCATTACATTTGGCTATGTTCACAGTACCACAAACGAGTTTCCTCCCATTGAGTGGGTTTTAAGTCTAATTAGGTAGCTGTTGATTATCCCCAAGATAAAAGTGCCACTACTGCACCAATGTTGTATGCTGTGGCAGTCATTGATATGGTTATTAGGCCCTAAAGCTGAGGTTGGACCATCAATTGATTTACTCCCTTAGCAGCTTGTTAAATGCTTCCCAAAGCTATGAGAGCTAGCCTTCAGGGGAGATGGCTTCTAGATCAGTTCCAGATCTATTACTCCAAATCAGGTCTCTGAAGTATGTCCTGTGTTCAGCATAGGGTACAAGTTCTGGGAGGTAATCAAGGGCTGTGGCAATAGCCTGTGTAATTTCGGGAGTCTCTTGGACTACCCTGGCCAACAGATCAAAGGAAGGTTTCTTTTGTCTGGCACTGTTTCTTGTTATATAGCCTTCAGCTCTACACATGGACTCATGTAGAGATATTGTGTGTGTAGTTTGTCTGTAGGTTTTTGAACCAATATGATTCTCTCTTCTTTTTTATGCTAGCTAGGCATTATTTATCTCTGTCTCTTCTCTCTCTCTCTCTCCATGTGTAACTTTCCGTCTATGCCCTCTCCATTTAAAGTATCTTCACTTCCCTCTTTCTCCCTTGATAATCCCTTTCTCTTATGGTCCCACCTCTTTTGAGTTTCTTCTTTCCCTTTATCCTCATAGTTCCTTGTATAGCCCTCCCTTTCCTCCTCCTTCCATTTAAATAACCCCATTTTATCCGTTTCTCCCTTAGTAACACCTGTCTCCTACTGTTCTTCTCTCTCATGTTCCTTCTTTCCCTTTACCTCCTTGGTTACTTTCCATTTTTCCTGGTTCCTACAGTTGTATCAGGATATATATTCACATAAAAGGATTTTGTGCTAGGATCCACAAATGAGAGAGAACATGTCATCTGTTTTTATGAGTCTGTGACTTCACTCAGTATAATGGTTTCTAGCTCTATCCATTTACCTGTAAATTTTATTATTTCCTTTTCTTGATGGCTGAGTAGAAGTCTATTGTGTAAATGTACAATATTTTCATTATCTACTTGTCAGTTGAGGGACACTTAGGTTGCTTCTATCTCTTAGCTATTGTACAACAAACATGGTTGTACAAGTATTTCTGCAATAGGTTGAATCCTTAGGATACATGCCAAGGAGTGTTACAACAGGATCCTATGGTAGGTTAAGTCCAATTTTTAAAAGTTTTCCACATTGCTTTTCACAGGGGTTGGGTGAGTTTGCAATTCCCCTAGCAGTGAATGAATATCCTCCTTTCCCACGTCTTCTGCAGCGTTTAGTACCATTTGTTCTCTTTATCTTGGCCAGTTTGATGGGGGTAAGAAGAAATCTTAAAATGGGTTTAATTTGCATTTCCCTAATTGGTAATAATGTTGAATACTTTTTTGACATTTTTTTCTTAGCCATTTTTATTTATTCTTTTGAGAACTCTCTCTTCAGATCCTTAGCCCATCTTTTAATTGGGTCACTTGTTTTCTTGATTTTTTAAGTTCTTTGTACATTCTGGATGTTAAACTTCAGTCAGATGTGTTGCTGGTAAAGCTTTTCTCCTACTCTGTGGGTTTCCTCTTCTCTTCCTCGGTTGTTTCTTTTGTTGGGCAGAAGTTTGTAGTTTAGTGACATGCCACTTGTAGATTATTGAACTTAATTCCTGAGCAACTAATGTATGATTTAGAAAGTCTTTTCCTACACCTGTATCTTGTACATTACTGCCAATGTTTTCTTCAGTTTCAGAGTTTCAGGTCTCACATTGAGGTCTTTGATACATTTGGAGTTGACTTTCATACAGGGTGAAGTCTAATTTCATTTTTCTACGGGTGGTGATCCAGTTTTGCCAGCACCATTTGTTGAAGATGCTGTCTTCCTTCCAGTGAGTGTTCTTGGCCCCTTTGTAAAATATCAGGTGGTTGAAATTGTATGTATTCATGTTGCATCTTTAATTATGTTCCATTGATCTATGGATCCATTTTTGTTCCAGTCCATGCTGCTTTTATGACTATAGCTCTGTAATATAGTGTCAGATCTGGCATAGTAATCTTCTTGCACTGCTTCTTCTGCTCAGAATTGCTTTGGCTATCTGGGATCTTTTGTGATTCCACATGAATTTTAAGATAATTTTTTTCCTAATTCTGTAAAGAATGCCATTGGGGATTTTGACTGAGATTGCATTGAATCTATATATTGCTTTTGGTAGGATATTCATTTTCACATTCTTAATTCTTCCAATCTATGAAGCATGGAAGTTCCTTCCATCTTCTGGTGTCTTCCTCAATCTCTTTTTTTAAAAAGATTTAAAAATTTTCATTGAAGAGATCTTTGATGCTATTGCTCATGTTTATTCTGAGATGTTTTGCAGCTATTTTGAATGGGAGGGTTTCCATGTACTCTTTCTCTACTTGCTTATTATTGGTATATTGAAAGACTACTGATTTTTGTATATTAATTTTGTAACCTGTTCTTGACAGAAAGTATCAATCACTTCTAGTAGCTTTCTGGTGGATCTTCAAGATCGCTTAGGTGTAGTATTTTGTCATCTGCAAAAAGGGATAATTTGACTTCTTTTTCAATTAGTACCCCTTTAATTTCTTTTTCTTGTTTTATTGCTCTAGCAAGAGTTTCAAGGACTATATGAAAAAGGAATGAAGATAGTAGACCTACTTGTCTGGTACCTTATTTTAATAGGAATACTTCTAGTTTTTTTCCATTTAGAATGATGTTGGGTGTGGGTTTGTTGTATATAGCTTTAATTATGTTGAGGTATGTTCTCCCCAGTCCAGTTCCCGCTAGGACTTTTAGCATAAATGCATGTCAAATCTTATCAAATGCCTTTTCTGACTCTATCGTGATGACCATGTGATTTTTGTCCCTGAGTCCATTTATATGATTTATGGCATGATATTGATTTATGTATATAGAACCATCCCAGCATCTATGAAATAAAACCAACTTAATTATGATGAATGATCTTTTTGATATGTGTCTGTATGCAGTTTGCATGTGTTTTATTGAGAATTTTTCCATTTATGTTCATTAAGGATATGGATCTATTGTTTTCTTTTTTGGTTTTATCTTTACCTGGTGTTAGAATGATGCTGGCTTCATAGAAGAAATTTGGGAGTTTTTTTCCTCTTTTTTTATATTTTTGAAAAATTTAAGTAATATTGGTTAAATGTCTGGTAGCATTCTTCTGTAAATCCATCTAGGCCTGGGACTTTCCTTATATGTTGTGGTTCTGTTTAAACTATTGATCTCTTCTTGGTTTAGCTTTGGTGATTCTTGTGGTTTTAGATATCCATGCATCTCTTCTAGGTTTTCATATTTAATAGACTATATGGTTTTAAAGTATGCCCTTGTAATGTTCTGGATCTTTTTGTTGTCTGTTGTGACGTTTCCCCTTTCATTTCTGATTTTGGTGATTTGGAGTTGCTCTTTCCTTCTTTTAGTTAAATGGGCTAAGGGTCTATCTTGTTTATTTTTTCAAAGAACCAGCTCTTAGGTTCATTGATTCTTTATATTGTTTTCTTTGTTTCTGTTTCATTAATTTCTTCTCTGATTTTTGTTATTTCTTCTCATCTACTGGGTTTGGGTTTCATTTATTCTTGGCTTATCAGAGTCTTGGATTGTAATGTTAAGTCATTTATTTGTACTCTTTCTGATTTTTTTTTTAATCTTTTTGAGACAGAGTTTCCTATAGCCCCAGCTGGCTTAGAACTCACAGAGATCCACTTGCCTGTGCCTTCTGAGTGATAGGATTAAAGGCATGGACCACCGTGCCTGGCCCACTCTCTCTGATATTTTAATATAGGCACTTAAAGCTATAAACTTCCATCTTAGGACTGCTTTTAAAGTGTCCCAGAGGTTTTGTTGTGTTGTATTATCTTTTTCATTTAGCTCCAGAAATACATGTACTTCCAGGCTCTTAGGGCTTGCATTGTTTTCATTGAAAAATCAACTGTAATTCTGATGGGTTTTCCTTTGTATGTGACCTTGTAACTTTCAGTATTCTCTCTCTGTTCCTTACATTTAGTGTTTTCACTATGATATGGCATGGGGAGTTTCTTTTCTGGTCCTGTCTATTTGGTGTTCTATATGTTTCTTATATTTGTATGGGCATGTCTTTTCTTAATTTTGGGAAATTTTCTTCATTAATCCATTTGAAGATCTATTATCCTGATATTCTTTTCCTCTATGCCTATAATGCATAAATTTGGTCTGTTTATGGCATCCCACATTTCCTGCATATTCTATACCTGTGTTTTAATTTTTTTCATAATCTTTGCTTAAGCAGTCCAGTTCTTCAACTTTATTGTCCAGTCATGATATTTGTTTTCCATTTCATTCATGTTATCAGTGAAGCTTTCTCATTTTAAATTGTCTGTCATTTTAAATTGGCTTATTGAGTTTTTCACTTCCTTTCTCATTTTGGTCTAAGTTTTCTTCAGTATTTCTAACACTTTTGTGAATTCAGTGAGAACTTATCCCTATCTTCTTTTAGTTCTTTGGTTTGTTTGTGTATTCTTTAAGTTCGTTGAATTCTTTGGTCATGTTTATGATTGTTCTTTTAAATTCTGCATTTTGGATTATCTCTAGGCCATTCTCACTGTAGAACTCTTCTATAGGCCTGGTGGTGTTTAGTGGGAACGTATTATTTTGTTTTTCATATTATTTTTCCATTGTGATTTTGGCATGAGGATTTCTTTTTTGTTTGTGATTCTGCTATGAAACTCAAGCCTTCCTTTGTTAAGTTGAAGTCTGATTCTGTTTGTATTACTGATGTGACTTCATTGTTTTATTATTATGAAAAACTTGTTGGCCTAGGCTTCAGGTTCTCTTTTTTGATTTTATATTGGAGGGACCTGATGAGTTCAGGTTAGTTCAGCTCCCCAAGGGCTCCTGCAGAGGCCCAAGTAAGGTCCCAGTCAGATACTCTCATGCTTCCTCCTAAAGCCTAGGCCCCTACGAGGGTGCAGTCATAGCACAATTTTGGAAGCTTGCTGAGGAAGGCCTGATTTAGGAACTCTCAGGCAATCTGCAGAGGTCTGAGCCCCTTAAAGGCAGAAAATTCTAGCCCTGGAGCAGTGGGAGGGACCACACATGGTCCCAATGTAGGGGGATTGGCAGGGAGCAGTTTGCAAAGCTTGTCACTATGTGGAGGGTTGATCCAGCCAACTCTCAGGCAGTCTGCAAATGTCTGGGTCCCTACTGAAGGCAGAGAAGCCTAGCCCTGGAGCAGTAGGAGGGTCCATACCTGGACCCAATGTAGGGGGATGGACACAGTACAGTGGTGAAGTTCATCACCAAGAGGAGAAGCTGGAACCAAGCACTCTCAGGCAGTCTGCAAAGGCCTGGGCTACTACCACAAAGCAGGGAGTCTAAGCAAGTGCTTTATTGCTGAACTACATCCCTAGCCTGGATGTCTGTATAAAATCATAATTATGGTGAGAAATCTTCTATAAGAGTACATATTTGGGGCTGGAGAGATGGCCTAGCGGTTAAGAGCACCGACTGCTCTTACAGAGGACCCGGGTTCGATCCCCAGCACCCACATGGCGGCTGAGAACCGTCTGAAACTCCAATTCCAGGAGAACTCCAGCTCCAGGGGAATCCGAGACCCTCTTCTGACCTCCGCGGCGNCTACCACAAAGCAGGGAGTCTAAGCAAGTGCTTTATTGCTGAACTACATCCCTAGCCTGGATGTCTGTATAAAATCATAATTATGGTGAGAAATCTTCTATAAGAGTACATATTTGGGGCTGGAGAGATGGCCTAGCGGTTAAGAGCACCGACTGCTCTTACAGAGGACCCGGGTTCGATCCCCAGCACCCACATGGCGGCTGAGAACCGTCTGAAACTCCAATTCCAGGAGAACTCCAGTTCCGGGGGAATCCAACACCCTCTTCTGACCTCGGGTGCACAAACTTGCATGCAGACAGTACATTCATACACATACAGAAATAAATAAAATTAATAAAAAATTAATAAAAAAAGAGTACATATTTAAATTATTACCCCTTGTCCTCAAGAGATCTATAAAAATAAGTTATTCCTCTTGTTTTATATTCCACTTTTACATTTAGCTATACTTTTATTCTTGGAGTGTATTGTTTTTAAAAATATTTTATTTGTTATTTTTATTTTATGTTTATGAGTATATTGCCTGCATGTATGTAAGTGCATCTGTGTCATGCACTGCCTGCAGACGTTAAAAGAGGGTGGGGATTCCCATGAAACGAGTTATGGATAGTTGTTAGCTGCCTTGTGGGTGCTGGGAATTGAATATGGGTTCTCTGCAAGAGGAGCCAGTGCTCTTAAGTGCTGAGCCATCTCTCCAGCCTCTGTGAGTATGGCGTTTTTATACAGATATTTTTCCCTCCCTTACAGTTTCCATGCACAATATAGTCCAGCTCCAGTGTTACTCTATGAACTATTTGAGGCCCTTTGTGCATTTCTGGACTATATTTTGTTATGGGCTTGCACCTTTTTAGTGTTGGGCTGTCGTTTCAATGTGTCTTTGGGTTGAAAAAGGAAGAAAATCACCTGTTCAAACCACCAAACTTAAACCAGAAGTCTGTTCCAGATCAGGCTGCCACATTTTGCACTACTGGCTGGTCTAATAAAGGCTCTGTGTTGAGCTTGGTTCAATCTTGGTCATATAAATTGATCCTATATTGGTGGATATTTATTTTTTCCAATTTTATTTAAAACAATGGTGACAAGCCTGTGAAGACTATCTTTAAATACAACAAGATTAATTAACTTTGTTTTCTTTGTATAAAAAATCCTACTGTGGTCACCAGATATGGAACCTGGTTCCACATTGAGACTCTGGTATAGGCTCGATGATATGGTCAGTGAATTCTTGATAGGAAGACTTAGCAAATGCAGTCTCTTTACAGAGGCCAAGGATCAGGTAGCTGTAGGTCTTGGAGATGCCATCAAAGGTGGTCTTGGAGAATGTTGTTGTTACTTTTCTGTTGCTGTGATAAAACATGGACTAAAAACACCTTGGGGTAAGAAAGGGTTTATTTACCCTATAGTATATAATCCATTATTAAGGTAACCCGTAGAAGGAATTCAAGGCAGGAATCTGGAGGCAAGGATTGAAGCAGAGGTCACAGAGATACATTGCTTACTGGCTCGCTTCCCCTGGCTTGCTCAGCTACCTTTCTTTTTTTTCTTTATCTTTTTTTTTAATTTATTTTTTTCTTTTATTTTTTGTTTATTTTTTTAAGGGATTCTACAACATAGTAGCACAGTTGTTTTCACATAACATCGACGTTGCTCAGTTTGCCATACAATTAGGTAATTGGTGCATTTTTTGAAAGTGAGCCAAATTATTATTATTTTTTTAATATTATTTTTATTAATTTTATTTATTTCTGTATGTGTATGAATGTACTGTCTGCATGCAAGTCTGTGCACCCATGTCGCGCAATGCTGCGGAGGTCAGAAGCGGGCGTCAGATTCCCCTGGAACTGGAGTTCTCCTGGAATTGGAGTTTCAGACGGTTCTCGGCCGCCATGTGGGTGCTGGGGATCGAACCCGGGTCCTCTGCAAGAGCAGTCGGCTCTCTTAACCGCTAGGCCATCTCTCCAGCCCCAAAGTGAGCCAAATTATTAAGCATAAGCAATGAATGTAAGTAACATTCATGTAAAACCTATTTGCAAGTATCTATGTCCAAATTTTGAACAACCCAAGGTTCCCATAGTCCAGGTGAAGAAGCTTGTGTGCACAAGCATGTTGATCAGATAGGAGTACAGACTATATTGCTGTAGTCTCATGATTCACCCCAATTTCTCCACAGCCCTTACATTCTTTTTTTTTTTTTTTTTTTTTTTTTTTTGTTTAAATAAGGGCACATTTTATTTGGACCTACCATTCAGGTTAAGCATTGAAAATCAGCTCTAGCTTTGACACAGCCCTTACATTCTACCATGCCTCCTCTTCCACAAGTTGTTCCCTAGGCTTTGGGAAAGGGGCACAAGTGGGTGAGAAGCAAAACAGTCTATTTTCTCTGGAGATGTCATTTTGGACTCTACTCTGTTCAGGTTGTTCCCCTTCATGGGTTGACAGCTTATCCAGGGGTACCTTTTTAATCCTACTAACAAAGCACAAGCAATTGGATGTACAGACATTTAAGCAGTACTAATTATTATTGCAAGCTAAGCTGTGAGCATAGACACAGATGCTTGGGTGGTATGCTAATCCACAAACTGTGGTTTCTCTATAAAGGGTAACAAGTTCTTACTGTGGCTTATAACATCTCCTAACCACTAGAGGACATAAGCTTGTGGCATCTGCTGTGAATTATTCCTCCAAGGAGAGAGCTAATAGCCAATTAGATTTGGGATATATATAGACACATGGCTGCCACTGTTGCATAGTTATCTCCAGGGAGTTGAGGTGTAGCTGATACTGATGGAGGAGTCTTGCTTGTCTCAAGAGACCAATATTTTTCTGTATTGCTTTAGTGGCCTTTGGTAATGCTCTCTGGCATTTTAGAGGCCAATTGTACATTAGCAAGTGATGGCTAAAGACATTTTTTCATGCTTACACCAGGTCTTTGACAACAGGGACTTACCACCTTTCTCCTTGCATATATCCCACTTATAGGCAAAAGGTCTTTATAATTTTGGGGGCTTGGATCCCCTAGCCAACATCTCCTAGGCAGAATAATTCATTGATGATATCAGAGCTTTCCTGTATTAATATATTTTGCCTAATTACACAGCTTATAAAGACTTTACTATTGTATTTGGCTCTAAATAGAGAATTATCCTTTCACAGTTCCTATGTCTATCAGTCAATTTAAAAAGGTAGTTATACCTGTTTTATAAGAAATTATCACTATAACAGTTGGCTCTAGTTTATAATTAGGGAATGACTTCAGTACCATCATGTTTTTCTTTTTACCATAAAGGGGAGAGGTAGGAAGGTTTCTCAGCATCTGGAAGGTAAACTTCATTAGGGCCCATTATAAACAGCTTTCCCAAAGCCCAGGGAGCAAATTGCGGAAGAGGAGGTGTGGTAGAATAAAACGGCTGTGGAGAGATAGGGGTGAATCATGAGACTACAGCAATATAGTCTGGACTCCTAATTGATCAGCATGCCTGTGCATACAAGCTTCTCCAACTGGACTATGGGAACCTTGGGTTGTTTAAAATTTAGACATAGATACTTGCAAAACGCACCAATCACCTAATTGCATGGCAAACTGAGTAACATCAATGTTAACTGAAAACAACTGTGTTATTATATTGTAGAATCCCTTAAAAATAAATGAATAAAAAAAAGAAACACAGGCAAAGTCCCTGGGAAAATAGAATTGTGAGATCTATGTGTGCACATATGGACAATGTAAAAAAGACAAAGTAACGAGAATATAGAGAAGGGAAAGTTTTATCCTTTTATAGACATTTTCTAAAGGGCGGGCACTGAAACCTGATATTGTAATACCATTTTATGAGGACAGGAATATTTCAATTGTTAAACTGATCTATTCCTTGGGGAATTGTACATAAACAGCATAATTGAATAAAGCAAAGGTAAAAAAAAAAAACAAGTTAACCTAAATAGAATTCAGAGAGATGCCCAGTGTCTGAGACTCAGGCGGTCAGCCTCTCTGCTGGCATTTCCCAGTCCATCCTGCACAGCCAAAAGTACGTTTTCAGGCATTTAGATTGGTGTTTTTACCTGTGGGAACATACAAATCTCCTCCCATTGTTAGTTTCAAGATCTCAAAATTGAAAATTTACCAATAGGTTTGGAACACAGAGTTTTCCATTTGTATCCCAGAAGGGATACTACGCCACCTCCCACCTCCTTCTTTTTGTTTTTTAAATTTTTATGTTTTGACCTATAGATACCTAAGTTGTATTACACATACCCATAAACAGGAACCAAGGCTTAAATTTTCATTAAATTTACCCAAACTGTTTATCATTGACTGTATGCTACTTATTTGGGAAGTAAACTTAAACTAAATTCCTTTAAATTATCCTACAAGTAAAAGAAAGTGTTACAAGGTGATATTGTATAACCTAGAAAAATATAGAGACCATTTGTGTACCTTAACCCCAAAATTATTTTTGGAAATTCAATACAAATTATAAATAAAACAATTAACATTTTATATTCCCAATTAGTTCAAATGTATTACCATTTTCACCAAAACCTACTACCAAATTTAACTAATCTAAACATTTTACTAAGCCTTATAATGTCCTATAATATCTGGACAAAGCTTGGGCAGAGTTGAATACCTGCCAAAAAATTTTTACTCAATATACGCTTTGCTCTTTAAAGCTATATGACTAGACTATGACTTCAGAGAAATCAAGTCCATTAACTTATATGGTTTATTTTGTATTTCTGTGTAAATCTCTACTGAAATACCTCTCTATATAAATATATGCTATTTTTAAGTATACCATTTTAAACTGCAAACCTTACAGAGCGGATTTTAATGACTATCTTCCTCCAAGTTCTTGGCCTTCTTTAGGCCTGGCATGAAAACCTGCTTTAAAGAGTTTTCAATATCTAGCTCCTTTTTTTTTTATGAGTACAAGCATCCTTCATGTAAAGCCAATTTGCAAGCAGTTGTGCCCAAACCCACACAGCCTAAGGCTCCCACCATCCAGCTGGAGGGGCTTGTATGTACAATCAAGTCGATCAAATAAGTGTCCAGTCTATATTGCTGTAGTTTTACTATTCACTCCAATCACAGCCCTTACATTCTACCATGCCCGCTCTTCCACAGATTGTTCCCTAGGCTTAGAAAAGGGGCACAGGTGGACGAGAAGCAAAACAGTCTACTTTCTCTGGAGATGTCGTTGTGGACTCTGATCAGTTCTGGCTGTTTCTTTTCATGGGCTGACAGTTGGTCCAGGAATAACCTTTCAATCCTACTAATGAAGCACAAGCAATTAGATATATAGGTATTTAAGCAGTACTAATTATTATGGTAGGTTTCTTTGGTATAGACACAGATGTTTGGATGGTATGCTAATCCATGAATTATGTTTTTTTTTTTTTTCTGTAAAAGTTGACAAGGTCTTACTGTGGCTTGTAACATCTCCTAACCACTAGAGGATGTAAGCTTGTGGCATCATCCATGAGTTATTCTGCCAAGGATAGAGCTAATAGCCAATTAGATTTGGGATATACAGACATATGGCTGCCGCTGCAGCACAGTGTTTCCAGGCAGGTGAGGTGTAGCTGATGCTGACTGAGGAGTCTTGCTTGACTCAATGAGACCACCATTTGCTTTATTGGTTCAGTGGCCTTTGGTAACACTCTCTGGTATCCCAGAGACCAACTGTACATTTGCAAGTGCGGTCTCAATATATCTTTCCCATGTTTACATCAGGTCTTCGACAGCAGGGCCTTACTGCCTCTCTTCTTGCAGATATCCCAGTTTACAGGCAAGAAGCCTTTACCTTTTGGGGGTCTTGGTTCCCCTGGCCCACATCTCCTTGGCAGAATAATCCATTGCTGATATCAGAACTCTCCTGTATTAATACATTTTGCTTAAATGCACAGCTTAAAGAGACTTTAGTATTATATTTGGTTCTGAATAGAGAATAATCCTTTTCACAGTTCCTATGTCTATTAGTCAATTAAAGAAAGTGGTTTTACTGGTTTTATAAGTGATTACCTTTATAACAGTTGGCTCTAATTTACAGTTAGAGAATGACTTCATTACCACCACGTTTTTCTTTGTTCTATGAAAGAAAGGTAAGGAAGTCTCTCATATTAAAACTGTGCAGCACCTAGAAGGTAAGGTTCATTAGGACTCACTATAAACAGTTGTTACGAATATGATCCACAGAGATGTTTGATGTCTGTAGCAGTCTGGGGCTTTTCTTCCTTTTAGTGTTAAGATGGACCAATTTCTCTGCTGGTATTTCTTGGTACATCCTACAAAATGCAAGGATGTATCTTTTTTTTCTCGGCCGTTAAGTTGGTGACGTTTTGACCTGTGGGAACATACAAATCTTTTCCCATAGTTAGTTTTAAGATTAAATTGAAAGTTTTTGACAAAAAGGTTTAATATATAACTGTATCCCCCCTTTTTTATTTTAGGTTTTTATTTTTTGACCCATGAGTCTCAAAAAGGCAGTTGTAGTATATATACCTATAGTCAGGAATCATGGTGTAAATTTCATTAAATTTATCCAAGCTGTTTTGGGTGACTGCATGTTGTTAATAAAAAATAATTTAACTTAATTCCTTAAGTTAAATTATCCTACAGGTAAAAAAGAATGTTACAAGATGATACTGTACAACACAAAAATTATAGAGAACATTTGTATATGTTAATCCCAAAGTTATTGTTATTTAGATTTTAAGTAAAACAGATGTGGACAACAACAATTTCTATTTCCAATTAAATTAGATGTATTACTGTTTTTATTAAAACCTTTAAACTAATGTTGTTTAATATTGACATTTTTACTTTTGCTAAGTCCTTAAATACCATGTAATTTGTAGATAGAATTTGGGCAAAATTGGATACTTGTTGAACTCATATCAATTAAATATACATTAATTGATTATAGACCCGTGACCCTCTCCCACCCCTCCCACCCCTCCCGATTCACCATTTCAGTCAGTTTTCTGATGCAGTCTTTCTGTTGTTGTTCTTTGAAAATATAATTTATTTATTTTTATGTGTATGAATGTACTGTCTGCATGCAGGTTTGTGCACCTGTGTCGTGCAATGCCATGGAGGTCAGAAGAGGGTGACAGATTCCCCTGGAACTGGAGT
>VZQC01005170.1:114581-167179 GCA_009823505.1 Rhizomys pruinosus | reverse complement strand
TTTTTTTGCCTGGATTCTGATTCAAATCACAAATGTCTTTTCACTGTGTTGAAGGCTTGCTTTGCTTGCCTCCTTCAGATGCCTCCCTTTTTTTTTTTCTCCTCCTTGTTTAAGGATTATTGACTTGTCTAGGTTTCAGGCTTTCAATTTTGTTTATATATTGGATACTGGAAGTCTAAGTCACTCTTCCCTTCCTGTTCTGAAGGTTCTAAAAAAAAAAGCCACTTGCATACTCTCTTATTCTCTCCTCAATTCCAGTTGGCGTGGGTGGGGGGTGTGGGGGGTGCTTGACGTATCCTGGTACCTGTCTGGAGCGGCACCGGGCTCTTACCTGTGCTCCAGGTGATCTTAGCAAGCAAGGCCCGAACCTGAGCCCCCACACATGAACTCACTATGGCGCCATGGCCGGCTACAAGGGGGAAGGGCAACCCCGCCAGGACAGCCACATCCTACTATGTTTAGGGATTAGACCCAAGCACACAGGCCAACAGGACCTCTCCCACAATCCAGCAAATCAACCATGCAGCAACCCAAGAATCAAACCACTCCAAGCTCCACCTGTCTGGAGTGGCACCGGGCTCTTACCTGTGCTCCAGGTGGTCTTAGCAAGCAAGGCCCGAACCTGAGCCCCCACACACGAGCTCACTATGGCACCAGGGCCGCCTGCAAGGGGGCTCAGCTACCTTTCTTACATGTCCCAGGCATCCCTGCCTAGGGCTGGTACTGTCCACAGAAAGCTGGGTCCTCCCACCTCAAGTAGCAATAAGAAAATACCCAACAGTCATGCCCACAGGCCAGTCTGATGGAGGAAATTCCTCAGTTCAGTTGATTTCCCTTTCCCAAGTATGTCTAGGCTTTGTGTCAAGTTGACAAAAACTAACCAAAAGAGAGAGGTTGCCCATGGTTGCAGGGTAGACCCTGGCTGAAGAGCAGCAGCTACAAATACCTGGCTTTAGTGGAAGCTTCTTAGGTTTAGCAGGTGAGATGATGCTAGGGCCTTGGGGGTGGGATGAGGTGCACCAGTACAGAAACTCAGTGGCTTGTCTTCTTGCATGGATGGAATGGAAGTAGGTAATTTTGTATCTCCAGTAGCCTATGTGCACAAGGACAGTGGGGGACTTAATAAAGATTATAGTCCTTAGAAAGTGCCGACTGATTCCCTGGAGCACTTGACACCCAGACCAACATGACTGCTGTAGTCTGCAATAGAGGATTGGCAAATGCCTTGACCTGTTTGCTGGCCAATGCAAGTTTTCTTCTACCCTAGCATCATCTTTAGAACCTCGTCCTCGAGGCATGCCCAAGGGGAAAGCTAGTCATCTCAGACTCCTAGGTGGGAATGGAGGGCAGATAGATTTCTCCCAGGGGCTTACCTTCTAGTCTTTGGCTAAGTATCCCAGCGTGGTGACGGGATCTACTCCTCATATTCATATGCCTTGATATTCCCATGCTGACCTTCTAACCCACAAGATGTTTGCTTTCAGATGTGGAGCCTTTGGAAAGTGATTCAGTCATGAGGTCAGAGTGCCCACGAATGGGGTCAGTGCCTGTCTTCATTTTGTATTACTATAACACAGTATCTGAAAGTGAATAATTATAAATAATGGAAATTCATTTGTCTTATGGTTTAGAGACTGAGAAGAAGTTCAGGAATGTGGTACTGATACCTATCAAAGGCCACCATGATGTCATCCCATGATGGAAAGCAGAAGTGCCAGGGTGTGCATGAGAAGCACAGAAGACAGAAATTTATCTTTGACCAGAAGTTCCCATGGATTAAAACTCATGCCTCCTCACAACTATGCCATCAACCATTCAGGAGAACAGGGTCCTCTACAAACTAATCATCTAATGATCTTATCTCATAATACCATCACAGTAGAAATTAAATTTCAACATACCTATTGGGGAGGGTATTCAATCCATATCAGTATCCTTTTAAAAGCAACCCCAGAAAGCTAGCTAGCCCCTTACATTAAGTGAAGGCATAGCTAAAACACATGTCTATGAGCCAGGCAATTAGTGTTCACAAGACAGAGTTACCTGAGCATTGTTCTTAGCCTTTTGGGCCTTTAGCATTGTGAGAAATAAATTTCTGTGGTATTTCTGGGTTAATTTTGTTAATTTGACTGAATTAAGAAACACTCAGGAGATTAGTAAAACACACCTGTGTATATCTGCAGCATGCTTCTAGAGGCAATTAATGAGGACTCTGACCCAAGGAAAGTATTGACCTGTTGATGGCTCATCATATGATGACATTATTTTGAAATGGTGAAAACTAGGACATGGCAAATATAGTTGGAGGGACTAGATCACTAGGGGCATGTGTTTTTAGTCTACATCTTGCCTGGCCCTTCCCTATACTCCCGTGTCTTTGCTTTTTGGCCATGATCATGTGAACTTCTCTGCTCTATCATGTCCTGATGGACTGATACTCACGAAACTGTGAGCCCAAATAAATAGTTTTCTCTCTTTAACTTGTTTCTCTCAGGTATTTGGTTGGTCACAGTGATCTAAGAGCCAATGAATATGTGGTGTTTAAGCTGCGCAGTTTATAATCTCCCATCCTATTAGGCTAAATGGGATAAGACAGAATTTTAGGGATAGCTTAGCTGATTCTAGTTCAGAAAGTGATTGCAAGTAAGGAGTCAGCCAGCAATGCAGTTATTTGGAGACGTGACTGGGGCTAATCGGCTTCCAAGATGATTTTCTCGTAGTACTAGCAAATTAGGTGTGAAGAGACCTCAGCTCCTCAGCACAGGAATCTTTCTATCTTGCTTAGCATCATCTTGAAATGGCAGCTGGAATTCTCCAGGATATGTGGCCCAGGTATGACCAAAGTTCAACCTGCAATGCCTTTTATCATCCAGCCTTGGAAGTCTAATTGTCAGTTCCTCAACATCCTCTTGGCTAAACAGGCCAAGCCTGGTCAAAGTGAGAGAGAAGTCCACAGCGTGTGAACACCACAAGTAACTGCAGGTCACCTTAGAAGCTGGTTACCATGTAGCTGAAATTCAGGCAGTCAGTGTGTGTAAGAAGTAGTAGACAATACTGAAAGTCTTCTGTCTACTGTGTGTTTGATTTAAAGATACAGAAGGATCTATATGTATGCAAAACTGAATCATCATCTCTATCTTATAGCATTAAGGAAACAATGTATGGTTAGAATTATTTTGGAAATGAATTTAAATATTTGTCCAAAATGGTTGTTCTGTATTTTCAATATTTATTCAATAAATATTCATAGTGTCATTCCTCATGCTAGATGGGGAACTAGACAAATTTACTTAATCTTTTTTGTTATTTTTTTTCAAAGCCAATTTTTTACTGAAGCTCTGCATTTCATACAAAATTTCAAATAAAATCTAGACCCGTGTCCCCCTCTTTGCTCCCCCACCAGAGCTCATGCATTCTGCCAAACATGTTTTTCATCTTTTTCTTAGTCTCTCTCAAAATTCTCGATGCAAAAGTTTACTGTTTTGAGCAGAAGTTCACCGTTTCAGTCAATTCTTTGACAAAGTCTTTCTGTTGTTGTTATTCCTTCCAATATGCATCACTCCAAAATATGCACATATGCATGCCACATATATCATAGGTTTTAGCATCTTCAGCTTAGGATATTTTTCTTTATTAGGCTGAAAGATGTTATGTTTGAAGGCTCCTCATTGGCAAGCCCAAACCACCATCAGTTCTGCCCTTGTGTTCCACACTGGAGTTTTCCCTTCCCATGGTCACCAAATGAGGTCCAGTAAGCACTGCATCCTGTCTTGATCTTCCTGTACTGATCTCTGTGATACAGCCTGGGTAGTCCAACAATGGCAGTCTATACTCTGAAGAAGCAGAAACCCCAGTAGTAGCTCAGTCCACATGTTGGGTGTCTCAGCAGTCCCCATCTGGCACTGAAGGTTTGGAGGATTCTTGGAGAGACATGAGTCTTCAGTCCATATTGGAAGGTTGAAAAGCTGTTTCTCACGTCTTTGAAGGATGGCAAAAGCAGTGGCAGCCACAGGGTCATTGCACTTGCCAGTAAGAATTGAAGACAGGCAAAAAACAAATGCTTTTTTTTCTTTTTGTCTTTTTACTAAGATCTGAAGTTTTATGCCTGAAGTACAATTTCTCAGGCCTACTAATTATTTATTTCTGGTTATACTTTCTTTTTGGATGTTTTAGGCCACACAGTTAGCCCAGATTAACCAAGGTTTTTGTTTTCTCAAGATCAGTTGAGGATCTGGTCCTCAGGGGTCACATGAGTTTTTTGGGGGGGGGGGGGGAGAGGGAGCCCCTGGCTCCTTTTGGCTTTTCATTTACCAGTTCCATCCACTGGAGGACAAAGTCAGGTCTTGCTAGACCAGGCTTCCCTTTTTGAAGCATGAGCAGACTTTCCTCTTTATAGACTGGACACTGGCTGAAGTTCCATTAGTGGATCTCTAAGACTTCCCTGAACAGGCAGACTGGTGAAAATTTACTTAATCTTTATAATAATGTTCTTATTTTATTTAACATTGGATTATTATTTGTATTTGTATTTGGATACATTAGGTGATCAGGCTGGAGACTAACTCGACGTAGCAGAGGTGAGGTTTTAAAAAAATTTTTATTGAGCTTTTGCAATTTCACAGAACAGTCTTTTTTTTAATTTTTAATTTTTTTAAAAATTTATTTCTGTATGTGTATGAATGTACTGTCTGCATGTAGGTTTGTGCACCCGTGTCGTGCAATGCCGCGGAAGTCAGAAGAGGGCGTCGGATTCCCCTGGAACTGGAGCTCTCCTGGAATTGGAGTTTCAGACGGTTCTCAGCCGCCATGTGTGTGCTGGGGATCAAACCCGAGTCCTCTGCAAGAGTGGTCGGCGCTCTTAACCGCTAGACCATCTCTCCAGCCCCTACAGAACAGTCTTTAATCAGGTTTAGAACTCCTCCACCATCCATGCCCCTTCAACCCCTCATCAGGCCTCATGTATTCCACCATACATGTTAAGTCCTATCCAGTCAAGCATTTGTAGCCAAATGTCCTTAAGTACAAATTCATCCCCTGGAGTCTCCTCAGCCCATTTAGAGAACATAAGTAAGCCATATTCTTCCTCACCTAGTAATAATAAGTCTCCAATAGTTCTCAGTCTAGGGTTGGCCTACCAACTATTTCTCTCCTCCCTTCTGGACCCCCCTCTGACTGAGTTGGCATGGGTCCTGTGCTCAATGCCACCATTGCCCAATGTTCACATAAGGCAAGAATATGATGAACTTTGAGCACATCCTACCCCCAACACTCCCCTTCTCCCCCTTCCCCATCACTCTCCTTGTCTCTCTCTACTCTTTGTTTTCTAGGGAGTTACACTCCTACTTTCTTTTCTTTTTAAAATTTCAAAATATTTTATTAGTGTTACTTTCTTTAAAAAAAACATATTACATTAAAAAAAACTTTATATTGGTTGGAGCATTTGGAAAGGGAGCGAAGGCATACTCAAATTATGGCAATGGTGGCAAATTTCACATTGTTGTTGACACTTGGTAGTACAGTTCTGTCATCAATATTTAAAAATTATAGTAGACATGGAGAATTGTGAATTTACATTCTAAAATACAATATTATTATTATTATTATTATTATTATTATTATTTTGTCTTTTTGAGGCAGGGTCTCCCTTTAGTCCCAGCTGTCCTGGAGCTCACTATGTAGACCAGGCTGGCCTTGAACTCACAGGTATCCACCTGCCTCTGCTTCCTGAATGCTGGGAATAAAGCTGTGCACCACCATGCCTGGCAAAATAATATATTTTTTATTTTTTGAGCACCTTATCAGTATGGTTATTATAGTACTTTCTATTTCTTTTTTTAAAACTTCCCAGACTGTGATTTTTATATCTAGAAGCTTTAAAAATTAGGTATTTTACATTTTGTGTAGGACATAGGCGAGGGCATACCAGGACTGTAGAAGAGTAGTAGAAAAATAATAGAAAACATCTTGGCACCTGGGAATGGGAATGGTCCAACATCAAGGCCTGGCAGCCCAGGGTTATGTATGGAGTCAAAATCATAGCTGGCCATGGAAGGAGGTAGAAAGTCTGCTCTAGAGCATCAATCCTCCCAAAACCAGAATCTGTAAATGACAGAGACCTCCCCTGTCCTCAGCATAAGCCCAGTTAGGGTCAAAGCCACTGCACGCACAACCTAAAACTTCAGGTGAGGGGGCTGTGGGGAATGAAGCCACTCATAGAAAGCTGAAACTGCTGTCCAACATCAAGAAGTCCTCTGTCCTCCCCTCTGCTCTACCATCAGTCCACCTCCAGAAGAATGTGGAACCTTGGCTCATAGTAGGAGACCAAAGCTCCAGCCTCATGTGAGGTGCTCTCAGGACCAAGCTTACGGAAGGGGACCACACTTCAGACTCATAGGAAGGAACTACAGCTCAGAGTCCCAGGAGGGTACCACAGCTTGAGGTCCACAGGAGGTACCACAGCTCGAGGTCCACAGGAGGGTACCACAGCTCGAGGTCCACAGGAGGGTACCACAGCTCGAGGTCCACAGGAGGGTACCACAGCTCCAGTTCATGGGAGACCATCAGAGCTCCCGGATCATGGGAGGTGTCCACGATTTCAGGTTCACGGGAGATGATCAGAGTTCTAAGGTCCAGGGAGGGTCACAATTTCAAGTACACTGGTTCCTTCTGTTCTCCAGTCTCCATTGCTCTGTCCACATTATTATATCTGTGTGTAAGATAGAGCATTTTGGGTTCTAGGCAGCAAGCAGAGGCAGCTTTACTTGCTGGCTTGACTTTCTCACTGGAGGGACATCTGAACTGGAGAAACCACCTTTTGCTTTTGCTCAAGGAAACAATTGGATTGCATGTTTTTTTTAAGCCCCCCACACCTCCCATAGTCAAGGTTTGGGTTGGCTTTTTTTTTTTTTTTTTTTTTTTGGGTACTGTTATGGCCTTCATCTTCCTCCCCGGCCAGGGGGAGCCAATGATGAGACATCCTCTTACCAGAGTTGGGTTTTGCTGAAAGCCACCGCTGCCACCACCACCACCACCAGCAGCAGCAGCAGCAGCAGCATTTGGCTCTTCAGCTATTTTCCATTTTACTTGCCAAGACCTTGCTCACCTGAGCCTGGTGATCTGCCCTCCTCCTCCTTAGGGTTGGTTACCTGAGGGATCTGGCTGGTCGACCATGGGTGCAGGGCTCAGTGGCTGCCTGTTGACCTAGCCCTTGGTGAGAGAAGCATGTGGAGGTGCAGCATGGTGCCTCCTGGACTGGCCTGGTGCCCAGTACCATGCCCTGACAGAGGTGGTGGGGTCAGCACACCAGCCCCTGCTGCCGGCCCTGGGCCATGTGGCTGCTGCTGGTGCTGGGGGCTCACGTCTACTTTCATATTAACGGTCATTATTTTATATATCTGTAACATCTAGAACCCACAAATTTGAGACAAAGCACCTACTATTTGACATTCTGAGTCTGACTAAATTTGCTTAATAGGATTATCTCCAGTTGGATCCATTTTCCTGTAAATGACATAACTTCATTCTACTTTATATCTGAGAAAACTTTCATTGTGTATATAAAACACCTTTTCTTTATCCGTCCCTTTGTTATTGGCACCTAGGTTGGTTCCTGTCCTAGTTTGCTTTCTATTGCTGCAATAAAACACCATTTCAGTTTATAATTCTCAGGTCACATCCACCACATAGGGAATCAGGGCAGGAACTTGTAGACAGAAACTAAACCATGGAGGAACACTGCTTACTGTCTTACTTTCCTTCTGGCCTGTGTTTATCCTGCTTTCTTACACAACTTGCCCAGGGCTGGCAACACCCACAATGGGCCGGGCACTCCCACACTGATTAACAACTAAGAAAATGCCTCACAGACATGGGCACTGGACAATCCAATGAAGAAAATGCTTCAGTTGAGTTTCTTTTTCCCCAGGTGTGTGAAGTTGACAACCGAAGCTATCCAGCATGGTTCCATAACTTAATTATTGTGAAGACTAGCAATAAGCATTGATATGCAACTATCTCAAGTGGAATATCTGGGTCATATATTAGGTCTAGTTTTATTATTTTTTTTTTTGAGGAAAGGTAATAGTAATTTTCACAATGGATGGACTATTTTACAATCCTGCCAGCAGTATATAAGGATTCTTTTTTGTTTACATCCTTAACAGCATTTGCTGTTGCTTCTTTTCTTTTCTTTTCTTTTCTTTTCTTTTTTTTTTTTCTTTTCTTCTTTTTTTTTGAAACACAGTCTCACTATGTAGCTCTAGCTGGCCTTGAATTTGCTATGTAGATCACCCTAGGCTGGCCTCCATCCCACAGGTGTCCACTCTGCCTCCTGAGTGCTGGGATTAAAGGGGTGTACCGCCACATCTGGGATTTATTTATTTATTTATTTATTTATTTATTTATTTATTTATTTATTTAAATGTTTGCCTGCATGTATATAAGTACACTTGTGTGTGGAATGCCCACAGAAGTCAGAAAAGGGTGTCAAATCCCTTGGAACTGGCATTATAGACAGTTGTTAGCTGCCACGTCGATGCTGGGAATGCACCCAGATCCTTTGCAAGAGCAACCAGGGCTTTAATTGCTGCACCACCTCTCCAGTTCCTCAATGTAGTTTTAAGCTTGCATTTCTCTGATGACCAGTGGTGTTGAACATTTTTGTCATTTTTTTGAGCATTTGTACTTTGTCTTTTGAGAATTGTCTGCTTATTTAATTAGCTCATTTATTGATTGGTTTACTTGATTTTTTGAGTTCCATTTTGTATTCTAGATATTAATTATGATTCAGAGGTAGAGTTAACAATTTTTTTCCCATTCTGAAGGCTGTCTCTTCACTCAAATAATTTTTTCTTTTGCTGTGTAGAAGATTTTTAATTTCATGAAATCTCATTCATCAACCATTAGTGCTATTTCCTGAGCAATAGGAGTCCTAGTCAGAAAGACCTTTATATTCCTATGCCTATCTTTTTAAGTGCTTCCTGTGCCTTTTCCTCTTTCTGTTTTAGAATTTCAGGTCTTACATTAAAGTTCTAAGTCCATTTGGAATTGATTTTTAAAATTTATTTATTAGATTTTTTTAAACAATAGGTAACAAGTAACGAATGCAAGCATCCTTCATGTAAAACCAATTTACAAGCAGTTATGCCCAAACCCACACAGCCCAAGGCTCCCACCATCCAGCTGGAGAGGCTTGTATGTACAATCATGTTGATCGAATAAGTGTCCAGTCTATATCGTTGTAGTCTCACAGAATTGATTTTTATATGTGCCATAAGGAAGGGATCTAGTTTCATTCATCTACATGTGGATATGTAGTTTTGCCAGCTACATCTGTTGAAGAGGCTGTCATTTCTCCAAAATGGACATTTGGGCATCTTTCTAAAACTTCAGATGGCCAGAGCTGCATGGGTTTATTTCTGGTCCTCCATTCTGCTCGCCTGATTTACATATCTGTTTTTAAGCCAGTACCATGCTGTTTTTGTTACTATGGCTCTGTAGTATAACTTGAAATCATGCATGTGAAACCACCAGCATTGCTTTTTCAAGCTCAGGATTGCTTCAGTTCTCAAGGGTCATTTATGCTTCCATATGAACTTTAAGCCTTTTTCTCTATTTCTGTGAAAAATGACATTGGAATTTTGATGGGGATAACATTGAGTCTATACATTGCCTTTGGAACTATTTTCACAATATTATTTCTTCAATCTGTGAGTGTGCTAGGTTCTTCCATCTGTTAGGTTTATCTTAGTATTTTTTCCCTGATGGATGACAGTGTGTTGGCGCTTTAACCAGTGATACTTTATGAGCATTAGCACTGTCATCTTTGATTGGTGCTGCTTTTCCTCCTTACTGGTCTTGTGGGAGTGGGAGAGAGCACCATTACTTCTGATTTGATCACTAAGAGATTGTATATTTCTGTCAACCTCTGCTTGCTAGAAAGAAATGACCTGCATGAATTTCTTTTAGAAAAAAGGAACTGATCTTCATTTAGGCTTCTACATCCCCCTGATTTTGAATCTGTCTTTTCTGCCAGCCCTGCTGGTTCTTATGCCAACTATTCTGTGTTATGATACCTTGGTTTCTGCCTTTAAATAATCTCACCCTGTCTATAATTATTTATTTGTTGGTTCTGCACTTTTCTCAGCTTTTTCCCATTTGAACATAGGCTGCATAGGCACAGCTTCCACATCTTCTCCAGCTCCCAGTGCTGGAGACTTAGGCAGACCCAGGGCAGGTATGTTGACTGAATGAATGTGTTCATTGCATATTCAAGGTTAGATTAGCAGTCAGCACCAATCCTCTGCTCCTGAGTCTACCCCGTTATCTTTTCAGAACAACAGCTACTTGCCTAAGCACCTTCGCCCCATTAAATTCTGCTTTCTCCCCCAAAGCAGTCTGAAAGTGCCTGGAAAGAGGCACCTTCTATTATTGACTGATTGGCGCAGGTGGCCCAGCACCCCAGATCCTCTGTCCTTTGGTTGTTTTTAAATTGTACTATTTTAAGATTAGCCTAAGTTTTCCAAAAACAGTGAATTGAAATCTGCCTTGATGTGAGAACAGGCTACAAGTATTTTGTGTGCATGATAAGTAGTTTAGTCTCAGCCAATCATAAGTTGCCAACTGTTCAAATAGGACTGATAGAAATTGTAGCCAATTGGCTGTGTCTATACTCTCTTTACTTTTTGTGCATTTTAACTTGTTTTTCAGTAGACCAAGCATTGAGAACCATTTTCTGTCTTGCCAATGTTAGGTCAGAAAAAGCATATCTGTTCTTTTTTTTTTTAACATTTTTTTATTGAAATTTTGTGCAATTCATACAACATTTCTCAATCCAATTTAGACTCATTCCCCTTTTCATGGCCCCCACACCACTTGAGTTTATGCATTTTGCAATACATATCTTGTATCTTTTTCTCAGTCTTTTTAAAAGTTTTTCTGCTGGGCGTGGTGGCACACGCCTTTAATCCTAGCACTTGGGAGGCAGAGGCAGGTGAATCTTTGTGAGTTCAAGGCTAGCCTGGTCTACAGAGTGAGTTCCAGGACAGCTGGGGCTACAGGGAGACCCTGTCTCAAAAAGACAAAAAAAAAAAAAAAAAGATTTTCTATGGAAAAGTTTGTTGTTTTGAGCTGAAGTTTACTATTTCAGTCAGTTCTTTGACCCGGTTCTTTTGTTGTTGTTCCCTCCAATTTGTATTGCTCCAAAATATGCATATATGTTCTTCACATGTATACCAAAATTATGACGTCTGAAAGCAAACTGTATATTAATTCCAAAACATGTTTAAGAAGTCACATTTTCCCCTTTAATTTTATATTACTCTAAAGTATGCATACATATCCTCCCCCCATATACCACAATTACAAAGTCTGAAAATAAGTGGTAGGTTAATTCTAGGTTCTGCTAAGATATTCAAACTATAATGGCTCAGTTGTTTTCGGGTAAAAAATATATCTCTATCTCTCTATCTCTATCTATCTATCTATCTATCTATCTATCTATCTATCTCTATCTATCTATCTATCTATCTATCTATCTATCTATCTATCTATCTATCTATCTATCTATTGCTCAGTTTGGCTTACTACTAGGTATTTGGTGCTAGCATCCACAAAAGAGGAAAACCATTCATTGTTTTTCTGGGACTGTGTTACTTCACTTAGCATAATGGCTTCTAGTTCCACCCATTTACCTGCAAAGTTCATGAGGTCATCTTTCTTTGCTGCTGCATGTAACTCCATTGTGTAGCTGTATCACATTTTCTCTATCCACTCATTGGCTAAGAGGCACTTGGGTTGGTTCCAGCTTTTTGCTATTGTGAAGAGAGCTGCAATAAACATAGATGTGCATGTATCTTTGCAATAGGATGAGTCTTGTGGGTATATACGCAGGAGTTGTAAGACTGGGTCAGGTGGTAGGCTCATTTTGAGTCTTTTAAGGGTTCTCCACACTGCTTTCCTATCACTTTAAATTCCTAGCAGCAGTGGATGAGTGTTACCATTTCTCCACAACCTCTCCAGCATTTGATGTCTTTTGTTTTCTTGATCTTAGCCAGTCTTATCAGAGTGAGATATCCTAGAGTGGTTTTTAATTTGCATTTCCTTAATTATTAACAATGTTGAACACTTTTTTTCAAAACCAATTTTTATTGAAGCTTTGTCCATTTCATACAAAATTTTCCAATCAAATCTAGGCCCATTCCCCTTTCCTTGCCCCCCCACCCAGAGCTCATGTATTCTGACAAACATGTTTATCATCTTTTTCTCAGTCGCTTTTAAAATTTTTGATGCAGAAGTTTACTGTTTTGGGCAGAAGCTCACCTTTTAAGTCAGTTCTTTGACCCAGTCTTTGTTGTTCCAATTTGCATCACTCTTCCAATTTGCATCACTCCAAAATATGCATATATGCATGCCACACATATATCAAGATTATGACATCATAGATTTTAACATCTTCAGCTTATGATTTCTTTTTTTCATTATTATTGTTTTTTTTTTCTTTATTAGGCTGAAAGATGTCATGTTTTCCTTAAGGAATTGTTTGAAGGCTCCTCCTTGGCAAGCCCAAAGAATCATCAGTCCTACCCTGTGTTCCACACTGGGGTCTTCTCTTCCCATGGTCACCAAGTGAGGTCCAGTAAGCACTGTCTCCTGTCTTGATCTTCCTATAATGGTCTTTGTGATACAGCCTGTGTAGTCTAACAATGGCAGTCTGTACTCTGAAGAGGCTGAAACCCCAGTAGTTGCTTAGTCCACAAGCTGGCTGTCTCAGCAGTCCCCATCTGGCACTGAAAGTTTGGATAATTCTTGGAGAGACATGAGTCTTCAGTCCATATTGTAAGGTTGAGAAGCTGTGTCTCAGGTCTCTGAAGGATAGTAAAAGCAGTGGCAGCCACAGGGTAGCTGCACTTGTCAGTAAGAATTGAAGACAGGCAAAAAACAAGTGCTTTTTTTTCTTTTTGTCTTTTTACTAAGATCTCAAGTTTTATATCTGAAGTACAATTTCTCAGGCCTTACTAATTATTTATTTCTGGTTATACTTTCTTTTTGGATGTTTAAGGCCACACAGTTAGCCCAGATTAACCAAGGTTTTTGTTTTCTCAAGGTCAGTTGAGGATCCAGTCCTCAGGGGTCACTTGGGTTTTTTTTGGGGGGTGGGAGGGAGAGGGAACCCTTGGCTCCTTTTGGCTTTTCATTTACCAGTTCCATCCACTGGAGGACAAAGTCAGGTCTTGCTAGACCAGGCTTCCCTTTTTGAAGCATGAGCAGACTTTTCTCTTTATAGACTGGACACTGGCTGAAGTCCCATTAGTAGATCTCCAAGACCTCCTTGCACAGGAAGACTGGTGACTTACAATTGCAAGACGTTTCAAGAGATACCCCCATGCAGAGTTCCCTGGGACTTAGTTGGCCTCTGAGGGCAAGGAACAAAGTTATCCCTTAAGACCCTCAGCCAAATTGGTATGGGCATTAAGTACAGTTGTGAAGCATCCAGAAAGGCTAAGTTACACCAGCCTGATACTTTTAATTACTTTATAGTATTTTAGACCATACCAATTTGGCTGAAGGACTTAAGGGATAACTTTGTTCCTTGCCCTCAGAGGTCAACTAAGTCCCAGATGTTGAACACTTTTTAATATGTTTCTTGGCCTCACTTGTGAAGTCTCTGTTCAGCTCCTTACTCCATTTCTTGAGTGGGTCATTTGTTTCCTTCCTTGTTTTTTGAGTAGTTTATATATTTTGGATATTAATGATCTGTCAGATGTATCACTGGTGAAGGTTTCCTCCCATTCTGTGGTTTTTCTCTTTGATTGTTTCTTTCACTGTACAGAAGCTTTTGAGTTTGATGAGGTCTGACTTGTCAGCTGTTGACCTTATTTTCTGCATGGCTGCTGTTTGATTCAGAAAGTCTTTTGTTATGCCCATGTCTTGTAGGTTGCTGCCAAAGTTTTCTTCTATCACCTTCAGAGTTTTGGGTTTCACATTGAGGTCTTTGATCCATTTGGAGTTGATTTTTGTGCAGGGTGAGAGGTAGGGGTTTAATTTTATTCTTCTACAAATGGTGATCCACTTTTGCCAACAACATTTTCTGAAGATTTTGTCTTTCCTCCATTGAGTCTTTTTGGCCCCTTTTTCAAATATGAGTTGGCTGAAATTGTATGAGCTTAAGTTTGGATCTTCAATTTTGTTCCATTGGTCTATGGATATGTTTTTGTGCTAGTACCAGGTTATTTTTTATGACTATAGCCCTGTAATATAGTTTGAAGTCTGGTATAGTGATCCTTGCTTTATTGGACTTTTCACTCAGGATTGCTTTGGCTATTCAGAGTCTTTTGTTTTTCCATATGAATTTAAGGATTTTTTCCAAGTCTGTGAAGAAACTCATGGGGATTTTAATTGGGATTGCATTGAATCTGTATATTAATTTGGGTAGAATGGACATTTTTACTATATTAATTTTTCCAATCCATGAGCATGGGAAGTCTTCCCATCTTCTGATGTCCTTTTCAACTCCTTCTTCAGGGGTTTAAAATTTTTGTTGTAGAGATCTTTGGTGTCTTTGGTTAAGTTTGTTCCTAGGTGTTTTATTGTTTTTGAGGCTATTGTGAGTGGGAAGGTCTTCTCATATTCCTTCGTCAGTTGCTTCTTGTTGGTGTAAAGAAAGGCTACTGAGTTTTCTAGGCTAATTTTGTGTCCCACCACTTTGCTGAAACTCTTAATCATTTCTAGGAGTTTTCTGGTGGAGTTTTTAGCTTCCCTCAGGTAATCTATCATATCATCTGCAAACAGGGATAGTTTGACTTCCTCTTTTCCAATTAGTATTCCTTTAATTTCCCTTTCTTGCATTATTGCCCTAGCAAGTGTTTCAAGCCCTATATTGAAGAGGAGTGGTGATAGGGGGCAGCTTTCCTGGGTTCCTGCCTTTAAGGGGAATGCTTCTATTTTTTTTTTTTCCATTTAAGATAATGTTGGCTGTAGGTTTGTTGTATATGGCTTTGATTACATTGAGGAATGTTCCCTCCAGTCCAGTTCCCTCTAGGACTTTAAGCATGAAGGGATGCTGGATGTTGTGGAAGGTTTTTATGTGTCAGTTGAGATGATCCTGTGGTTTTTGTCTTTCAGTCCATTATATGTTTTATGATATTTACTGATATTTGTATGTTGAACCATCCCTGCATCTCTAGTATGAATCCAACTTGGTCATGATGGATGATCTTTTTGGTCTGGGTTTGTATGCAGTTTGTAAGTATTTTGTTGAGATTTTTTGCATATGTTCATTAATGAGATGGGTCTATAGTTTTCTTTTTTGGTTGTGTCTTTGCCCGTTTTTGGTATTAGGGTGATGCTGGCTTCATGGAAGGAACTTGGGAGATTCTCTCTGCTTGTATCCTTCTGAATAGTTTTAGTAATAATGGTTGTAATTCCTCTTTAAATGTTTTATAAGATTTTGCCATGAAACCATCTGGGCTGGGGCATTTTTTATTTGGGATGTTTCTTTGCCTCATTTTCAGTTTCCTCAAATATTCTGTGTCTGTTTAAGCTGTTAGTCTTTTCTTGGTTAAGCCTCGGTGAATTCTGAATTCCAGGATTTTATATATTCATCATCCATTTCTCTGAGATTTTCAAGTTTAGTAGAAATAGATCATTCTTCCTCTCTGTTTTTGAAGTATTCTCATATGATTGTCTGGATCTTTTCTCTGTTGTGATGTTTATCTTTTCATCACAAATTCTATTGATATGAAGTTATTCTTTCTTTCTTTTGGTTAATTGGGCTGTAGGTCTATTTATCTTGTTTATCCTTTCAAAGAACCAGCTTTTGGATACATTGATTCTTTGTATTGTTTTCTTTGTTTCTATTTCATTGATTTCTGCTCTGATTTTTGTTATTTCTTCCTGACTGCTGGATCTAGGATTCATTTGATTTTGTTTTACAAGTGTTTTTAGCTGGAGTGTTAGTTCATTTATTTGTCCTCTTTCTGCCTTTTTAAAAGTTTATTATAGCATATTATACTATTATACATAGTTGTAATACTTAAATATCCAACAATTTAGCAAAATTTAAATAAAGATTGATCTATTTATGCAGCCATGAAAAAGAATAGGTTTTGAAGAACCAATTTAGAAACCTTATTGCATCAAACAATATTAGACAGAAAAAGCAATTAACTGTGTTCTCTATATTGTCTAAACTCTATTGTTATTATTATTATTACTTGAAGTTATTTCTTTTTTTAATATAATGCTTTTATTGATCTTTGTGATTTTAAATGTAGGCACCCAAGACTGTAAGGTTCCCTCTTAAGGACTGCTTTTAAAGTGTTCCATAGGTTTTATTGTATTGTATTGTCATTTTCTTTTAGTTACAGGAATGTTTTTATTTCTTTATTTCTTTCTTTGCCCATTCATTATTTAGGAGTATGTTTTTAGTCTCCATGTGTTCTTGTTGATAGTAGGGCTTATTCTGGTGTTGATATTGAGCTTTATTGCACTGTGGTCTGATAGAATGCATGAAATTATTTCAATCCTTTTGTATTTGTAGAGGATTTTTCTGTGTCCCAATATGTGGTTGATTTTGGAGAATGTTCCATGGAGTCCTGAGTAGATAGTATATTCTCTGGTGTTTGGGTGGAATATTCAGTAGATATCTGTGAGGTCCATTTGGTGTATTGGACTGTTCAGTTCAGATGTCTCTTTGTTTATTCTTTGTCCAGTTGACCTATCTAATGGCCTTAGTGGGGTATCAAAATCCCCCACTCTTAGTGTACTGGGATTAATCTGTGTCTTAATTAATGTTCTGTAGTATTGTGTTTATAAAGTTTGGTGCACCTAATTTGATTGATATATATATATATATATCTATATTATATATATATATATTAATAATTGTGTAGCCACTCCTGCTTGCTTTTTGGTACCATTTGCTTAGAATACTTTTTTCCATCCTTTCACTTTAAGTTGGTGCCTATCCTTGAGGGGGAGGTGGGTTTCTTATAGACAGCATATAGATGGATTCTGTCTCCTAATCCATTCTCCCAGTCCATGTCTTTTGATTTGAGATTTCAGCTCATTAATACTTAAGGTTATTATTGAGAGATGTGTGCTGGTTCATTTTACCTCATTTTCTGATTGCATTCTTAATCTAGGTTTGTATTTCCACAGTTATACTGCTATTCATTATTCTTTCTAGGTGCTTGGGGATAGTTGCTCCTTTCCTTTGACCTTTGAATTGCTTTGAGTATTTTCTGAAGAGTTCATTTTCTGGACGTGAATTCTTTCATCTTGTTTATATCATGAAAGATTTTTCTTTCTCCTTAAACTGTAATTGACATTTTTTTTTTTTGCTGGGTAATAATACTCTGGTTTGACATCTATAGTCGTTTAAATGCTGGGAATACTTTGGTCCACATTCTTCTTGCTTTCATAATTTGTACTGAAAAGTCAACTGTAATTCTGATGGGTTTCCGTCTATATGTAACTTGTTTTTCTCTTGTGTCCTTCAGTAATTTGTTTGTTTTGGGCATCTAGGGTTTTAAGTATGATATGGTTTGGGGTATTCCTTTTCTGATCTTGTCTATTTGGTGTTCTATATGCTTGTCGTATTTGTATGGGTTTGTTATTTTTCAGTTTGGAGAAATTTTCTTCTATTATTCTGTTGAAGATCTACTGGAGTTATAGGTGGTTGTTAGCCATAATGTGGGTGCTGGGAATAGAATCTTCGTCCTCTGCAGGAGCAGCCAGTGTTCCTAGTCAACTACTGAGCTATCTCCCAAGGCATTATGGGTAATTTGAGGTGATTTAAGGTAGATCCTTAAGTTATATGCTGGGATATACATATGTCATGTGAAAATACTGTGCCAATTTATATGAGAAACTAGGGCATTATCTGAGGATGTATTATCTCCTTAAACTGTGAGTCACAATCCCATATTAGGCCAGATAATGTAGGGATCATACAAAAAAGATTGGCAGTAATAGAAGTTTCTAAACTTTCAGTGACCATTTTATATTAGACTTTAAACCAATTCCCCTGAGGTATCTAAGGGTCACTGTATTTTTATTAGTTTCTGATTGCTACTATCATTTTAGAAATTAAATATCATTAATCATATTCTTGTTATTTCTTTCTCCTCACATAAATGCCACATATTATAAATACTCCTTTGAACATTGCTTTTGTTTCTTAATAATAGGCCATAGGAATAATACCTTATTATTTCACAGAGATCTTCACTTTTTAAAACTGCTGAATGATTTAAATTGCCCCCTTGTGTAAATATACTATAATTTAATCAGTTTATTTTGTATTGATGGTTATTTATGCTTCTTTTCATGGTTGTGAATACAACTTTAAACAAACACAAAATAAGCAACACAGCTTTATTTATTATTTTATTTGTGTGTGTGTGTGTGTGTGTGTGCATGCACATGTACATGTGCATGAGTGTGTAGGGCAGAGGTCAATGTTGGGTGTTTTTCCCAGTCTCCCTTCACCTTATTTTTTTTAAGATAATTTCTCCCTGAATCAGGAGCTCACTGATTCTGCTAGGCCATCTTTCTAGCTCCTGAAGCCCAGCTTCTTGTACTGTGGGTCATAAATGAATGTGGTGAGATGAAAATTGGCAATGATAAAGGTTTCTGAACATGGGACTGGAGAGATAGCTCAGTGCTTAACAGTACTGAATGCTCTTGCAGAGGACTTGATTCCCAGCACCTATGTGGCAGCTAACAACTATCTGTAACTCCAGTTCTGTGGGATTCAAAGCCGTCTTCTGATCTCCATAGGTATTGCAGGACATAGGTGCATTTACACACATGTAGGCAACACACTCATACATATAAAATAAATAATAAATAAAATTTAAAAAGTTTCTGAGCATTCAGTGAGCATAAACTAATTTAAAATCAAATGTGCAATGAATCCGAAGTGCTCCTGGCAGTGCACTCTCGTGATGCATCATGAAACTTTACTGCATCTTTGATTCTGAACTTGGAGTCCATGCACTTTGCACTATGAACTTAGTTCAGATTTGAGACTTATATACTACGAATTGTAGCTTTTATTTTTACTGTGCATACAAATTTTCTGCTCTTTTAGAAATTTAATATTCTAATTATAGAAAACAAAGACAGTGTTTTCCTCCCATCATTCCTTAACACATAAGGATCAAATTAGGTTATCTTTGAATTGTGTTTGTTAGAATATTTCATTTTTTAAAAAATTTATTTATTTATTTATTTATTTATTTATTTATTTATTTATAAGAATGTACATGTAGGTTTGTGCTCCTGTGTTGTGCAATGCTGTGGAGGTCAGAAGAGGGTGTCGGATTCCCCTGGAACTGGAGTTCTCCTGGAATTGGAGTTATAGACGGTTCTTAGCCACCATGTGGGTGCTGGGGATCAAACTCAGATCCTCTGCAAGAGCAGTCGGCACTCTTAACCGCTAGGCCATCTCTCCAGCCCAGAATATTTCATTTTTAAAATTGCTACTTGAGCCAGGCGTGGTGGCTCGTGCCTTTAATCCTAGCACTTAGGAGGCAGAGGCAGGTGGATCTCTGTGCATTCAAGGCCAGCCTGGTCTACAACTGGGGCTATGGGGAGACCCTGTCTCGAAAAGACCAAAAACTAAAATAAAATTGTTACTTGAGTTGTTGAATCAGTTTCATAAAAATTGTTAAATGTATTTTGGCTTGGGATTAAGGCAGAATTTCCAGAAATTTCCCAAATGGCCCTGAACATACTTCTGACATTTTGCATTATGTTTATGTGGAACGGTGTTTTCAGCATTGATGATTGAAAAATCAAAATGCTGATTGACTCTGAAAAAAATTAAAGATATTCTTTGTTCTGCAGCATCAATTATTCAGCCAAGATTTAATTCTTTATGTAATAATAAACAAGAACATCTGCCTTATTAGTATGCAAATTTGTTTGTCTTTAATAAATGATAAAATCATTTGGATATCAAATAATTATTTTAAACTACATTTGTCAGTAAATGTTTGATTTTCCTATCTATTATTTATGTGTATATACCCAGGATCACATAAATATTTCCTGAGGGAAAAGGCATTACAGATGAGAAAGCTTATATAGCAGAAATGTATTCTTTTTTTTCTTACTTACTTGTCTTTGGGACAGGGTTTTTCTGTGGCCCCAGCTGACCTGGAACTTGACCAGATTGGCCTTGATCTCCCAGAGATTTCCCTCTGAGTGCTGGGATTAAAGGAGTGTGCCACAAAGACTATCATTTTTTAAATTAAGGAAAGAAATTCTGAGAATAACATATACTTGTATTGTCTTTGCATTATTTCCATCTCTCCCAGTCTCCCTCAAACTCCTACCATGTCCCCCACCTCCTCTCAATTGTTTTGTTCTCTTCTTTGATCATTGCTGTTACATATACATACATACACTGATAAATATACATTTGTATATTATCTCCATATAGTATAGTATCTCTATCATCTATCCATAATCTGTCTGTCTATCTATCTATCTATCTATCTATCTATCTATCTATCTATCTATCTATCTAATCTATCTATCCATCTATCATGTCTACCTGTATCTATCTACCTACCTACTTGTCTGCCTGTCTGTCTAATTCATTCAGTCCATTTAGCGGTGTTTGTGTCTACTGATGTTTAGGGCTGCCCACTTGGGATCAGATAGCCTCTCAGGGGGTTAGTCCCTGGAGAGAATTGATCCTCCCTCTCTCAGCATCTGCTGATTGTCTCTTCACCTTGATGTGGGACCCTGTGATATTCTAACCCCCCCATCCATGATGGCACATCAACTGTTTTTGTTATTCTTTAGATCTTGTTAGATCACCCTTGGTCAGCCTCCCTACCATGTCTGGAATGCAGTAACTAGCAGCAGGTGTTGCCAACTGCAGTATTGTTACATTCTTAAGTGTTTTCCAACCATACAGGTCCTACATGATATTTTAGTGTTTCTGTTTCTCTTATTAGGAAGGAGGCGGAACATGCTTCATACATATGTGCATTGTCATGTAAACCCTTCCCTCATGCTGTTTTAGACTATAATTAAAAGTGTTATGAAAGTTTCAGATTTACACAGTACAGAGTGCATTATAACTGGTGAATATTTATAATGGTAAGTACAATTAGTTGTCAGCATTATCTCTACCTCCAATAGATTCATCTAATCCACACATCTTAGCATTTCATTTATAAGAACTTTAGCTTATAACTCTTTCACAAATAACTTCCAAAAAGGACAAAAACATAAAACTAGTATTATACCTAGTAAAATGATCAGTGATTCTCTAATGCTTTCTAATGGGAATCTGCTATTCTCAAGTCTTTTTTTTTGTTAGCATTATACTTTAATTTATAAAATGAGAGATTGGTTAACATTGTGTCTAGGGTCCTTTTTCATTTTAAAATGTGGAGATTTAGTCTCCAACACTTCATAATAAAGGAAAGAAACTTCACCATTGTAAGCCTTGAAATACTGCCTGGTAATGAGCTCATTACTTGCAAATTTTGTGGAGCTCTGTTTCTGTGTTCTCTTTCTTCAGTTTGTAATAGTCCTATCTATTGTGATAACATTAGATTGTTATCTGTTACTCCTCTGCAAGTAGAGACTTGGTTCTCTAATGAGACTTTGTTCTAAAAACATTTTTCAGATTCAACAATGCACTAAAATGTCACAATCTTGCTGTGAGCCTAATAGGGAATGACAAGGTGCTTGGTGATGATATGATTGTAGGCCTGTGATTTTTCTCATTTGTTGTATCCCATTAGTTCTTTAAAAGTCTTGACCTTGGGCTGGAGAGATGGCCTAGCGGTTAAGAGCGCCGACCGCTCTTACAGAGGACCCGGGTTTGATCCCCAGCACCCACATGGCGGCTGAGAACCGTCTGAAACTCCAATTCCAGGAGAACTCCAGTTCCAGGGGAATCCGACACCCTCTTCTGACCTCCGCGGCATTGCACGACACGGGTGCACAAACTTGCATGCAGACAGTACATTCATACACATACGGAAAAAAAAAAAAAGTCTTGACCTTACCTTTCCTTTGTCCCTGAATCATTTGTACATGGCTATAGTATGTGCTGTCTCTCCTAGGCAGAGTTACATTTCCAGGTTCAAGTCTCTTAACAGCCATTCATTAATTCTGCTCTTTGGTAGTATTTCTCCAACATTTTCAGCTTTGTACAGTTGTCAGGAAGATTAAGTTAATCCACATTAAAATTTAGGAACAATGTCTTGCACATAGAAAGTGGCAAATGAAGGGTAGTTCTTACTAATCTATTTCACATCATGAATGCCTCTGTCTTCATCCCATCTGTTCACCATTGTCAGAACACAGACGCTCTCATGGAGAACCAAACTGACAAGAGTGTACCCACTTACCATGTGAGACTATTTAAATTTAAACTAAATAAAGATTATTGAACATTTCTCAGTCAACCACATTGCTCAAGTACTAAATAGGCACCTTGCTGAATGGCTGCCCTGTGTGGTGGTACCCTTTAGATGTTAACAGTTCTCTCTGTCGTTGGGAAAGTTCTGTTGACATGCTGTCTGATTTCTAGGTGTCAGTAATGGTTCTAATGCCAGAGGAGATCTTGTTTTCTCTTCCCTTCTTACAGGAAGATGGTTCCTCTATATTTTTTATTTTTTAATAATTTTTATTTATTTTTTATGTGTATGAATGTACTGTCTGCATGTAGGTCTATGCGCCCATGTCGTGCAATGTTGCGGAGGTCAGAAGAGGGCGTTGGATTCCCCTGGAACTGGAGTCAAAGACGGTTCCCATGTGGGTGCTGGGGAATCAAAACTGGGTCCTCTGCAAGAGCAGTCAGTGCTCTTAACCACTAGGCCATCTCTCTAGCCCCGGTTCCTCTATCTTTTAAGAGATGGTATTTTGGAGAGAAAACCGACTTAGTTTATCATGGGATAATAACTTGTGTAGAAAGCCAGAAGAATCCACTGAATCAACCTTTGCTGTTGGAAAAGATAATAAATTAAAAGTTGTCCCTCACATATGACCCTGTCTCTTAGTTCTTGCTCTTCCTTGGAGCCTGTAAATGATAGAGCAGCTTCCTTCTCTTTCTCTTCTTCCTCCTCTTCCTCCCACTCTTCCTTCTCTACCTCCTCCTTCTTCCATCTTTCTCAGTCTTTCAGTCTCTCTCTCCATCCCTCCCTTCTTCTCCCTCTCTTTCTATCTGTGGCTACTGGCTGTGTGTCTCCTTTACTTACTTCTCCAGTGATTCTATGGTGGCCCTGCCTATGAAGAAGCAGGTAAGTTCAACTCAGAAAATGGCTTGTGTAAATATTTCTGGGTCCAGACCTGAGCTGCTTTAGCTAGCTTTGTTTTCCCAAGCATCTCAGGTACTCAAATTTGATATGTGCTTTAATCATGCATATATTTCTGAAATTGTCTAGATCTCATGGAAGAGCTTAGAGAATTAGAGTCCAATAAAACACTCATTCAGAATAGCTCCCAAATGCCTATTCACAACTCCAAATTCCTCTACCTGACTTTCAAAGACTCTGTAATCTGATTCCACTCTAATTATACAATTTTATTTCATTAATTTAATGTCTGTATGATGAAAGTTTATTATATTTTTTTTCTTTTACCTGACCTTGAGATTGCAGAGGTATTAAGATTAATAATCTTTAAAAAAACCCTTATGAATTAGGTGGATAGAAAGTAACATAAGTCCCTTGCCTTAGCCAAGTGGCAAGGAGGCAACAGTTGGGTGCATTCAAAATTTGGCTCCACCAATAATCCATCCCCATGGCCAAGGAAGGCATTTGAGTTGGAAGTGTAATGGACAACTGGCCTGGAAAGATATGCCTAACAGGGCAGTAGTGGCACAAATATTATGGGAGTAACCACCCATTCTCTAATTAGATTGAAGATCTGCTTCATAGCATGGAGCCTGTACCTGACACTTATATCAAGGTTAGGAATCTGAGGTTAGGTAGGACACAGGGCATAGAGGAAAGCCTAATATTAGTTTTCTACTGAATAGTTATTATATTAAGCTGACTAATAATGGCTTATTGTTATATCCATAGATGAATGTGTCTCTCAGCTCTGACCAGAGAAGTTTACTTATGCAGCAGATAGTGATTAACACAGAAACCCACAACTGACCAATGTGCAGAAAATAAGAGGCTGAAGAACGCTTATCCCTGAATAGGACACCTAAATCAAACTTTTATCACCCAAGGCTCAGGGATCATTGCAGAAGAGGGACAGAAGATGGTGGATGACCACAAGGAAACAGTTTTCCAGAGAGCTCATCAGTTACTCCTATGAACTCACAGCAATGGTGGCACCATGCACAAGTCCCAACCAGATAAAATCCAAGCATAGACATGGGGAAGTGGGTAAGAAACCCTAACCCAACTGAAGGAACTTTTAGCAACTAATGGCTGGTGGAAGGGAGAGACAGCCTTTTTTCAGGATGGGACTTTTGCTAGGTTAACCGGGCTCCAGTGGACAGTGCCTCACTGGACATTTGTGGACACAAATTAGACTCTATAAGCTTTATTGTATATATAACAGTACATTAAATTGGGTGGGGTAGTGAAGGGAGGTTTGTATAAGGCAGGGAGTCTCAATACCATAAAATTATATTATATGAAAATCACAAAAGTTCAATAAGAGATTAAAAAAATAGACAACATATATAACCTGCTAAATGATGGTCATAGTTTGAAGATGGAACTATGGACAAAAATAAATTCTTTCCTTTATGCATTATCCACACTTGGGTAGTCTGTTATAGCAACAGAAATTTGACTAAGTAGCATAGTTGTAAATGTTCTAAGTACTAGGTAAACATGAAAGAGATAGTGACGTCCTTCACAGAGCAAAAGAAGATAGAAATGCATGTGCTTGGGTGTACACACACACACACACACACACACACACACGAATCACTGATAGGAGTTTACCAGAGAGGATGTCAAAGCAAGAGCATGCAAGGCAAAGGTAGTCATATGAAAAAAAGACATGAAAATTGTATTCCTCATTCCAAATAGGTTTCTGTGCATAAACCATGACTTTATGCATAAGTTGCTTTGCAAGCTGGAAAAAATCATACAGGGTGCTTTTTTTGAGAGCTTTTGTTATTGTTTTTACAGCCACAAGAGAACCAGGAAATATTTTTTGTTTAATAGAACATAGGCAACATATACAATGGAGGCCTAATTATCACAAGGCTCATAAATTTATTTGCAGAGGAGTGGGTTAATTTCCAGCATGGTTGGTGAATTCATTTACAGTGAAGAAATTCAGTTTCCTCCACCAACTATATAAAATTTAGGTTGTGGTTCTTTTATGAGAAATATTGTAATAGACTATGAAAAATAAAAATATTTCATACTGAAATATCCTATGATGTGAACAGAGCCACTTTTCCATAGAATAAGTTTTGTGATCATCAGACTTCAAGTCAAAAAATTATAGTCTTTAGAAATCAAATAAATGAAAGCCACAAGAGAAAATTTATAATTACAATCCAACATTTTAAATACTCTGACAGGATCTCTAAAGAGGGATTTTAATTCATCAGATCAGGAGCTACAGCATGTAGCTCTGAGCACAGTTGCACACTTCTAAAGTCTCAGGCCTTGGGAAGCTGAGGCACGAGGATCATAAATTTAAGGTCAGCTTTGTTACATAGAAGTTCCAGGCCAGCCTGGGCTACAAGACTGTGACTGCTGCCCTCACCTAAAAAAATGCATGAGAGAGTTGCCCAGGTGGCTTTTCTGGCATGCAGGCCTGTGCGGGCCCACCCTGGCATCTGCCGCCCAATGCTAGAACCATAGAGAGAAACTGCATGTGTGGATAGAAGGACAGCTAGGCTGCACACACTCCATGCCTATTTGCCCAGGTGGGGTCCGGCATGTGGGCCAAAGGAGCAACCCTACCCCCCCCCCCGCCCTGAAAGCTACTGATACTGTTGTGGAAAGTATAACCTGCTAGTGCTGTTGTTACTGTGGTATGGAGGATCCAGCAGTGTCAGTGATTCGAGGCTGCATAGCCAAAACTGAGGAACCAGCAGGAAGCAAAATGAGTGACCAACCAGTCCTCCATATTAATATTTGAGATTAAAAACAGAAGCCCAACAAACAAACAAAGGGGGGGGGACAACAACAACGACAACAGCAAATACACATGCCAAAGACACAACGGAAAAACGACAATATGGGAAAAGCTCAAAATATATCCCCACTAACCTCAATTAATCCTGTAGAAGATCCCAACAACGAGATCTCCCTGGAAGGAAATCAAGACACTGACCTTAGAAGAATAATTGTAGACATATTCAAAGCCTATAAAGAACAAATCAGAGAACTAAAGGGAGAGAATGAAAAACTTATGAAGGAACTAGAAGGAAAGAATGATAAACTCCAGAAAGAACTAAAAGGAGAGATTGACAAACTCTGAAAAGAACTAGAGGAGGAGAAATACAAACTCCAAAAAGAACTAGAGGGAGAGAATGACAAACTTTGGAAGGAAGTGGAAACATTGAAAAGATCTCAGGCTGAAAGGAAAAAAGAAACTGACCAGTGAAGCAAGGAGCAACAAGAAGAGAATGAAAAGCTCCAAAGGAAATGGAAATATTAAAGAAAGCACAGCATGAAATAAAAAAGGAAATTGAACATTCATCCAATCAGCAGGAAAGGATGCGAAAAAAACCTCAGAAATAGAATGGATGAAGCAGAAAAAAGAATATCAGACCTATAGGATAATATAGCACAGCTAGAAACCTCAAGTAAAGATTATGAACAATTAAAAAAAAACACAAGAGTGGAACAACCAGGAAATGTGGGACACTATGAAAAGACCAAACCTCCACATCATAGTGATAGGGGAAGGAGAAGAATCCCAAGAGAATGGTATTGATCATCATCAACAGAATAATAGAAGAAAATTTCCCCATACTAAAAAAAGACAAAAGCATAAAAATACAAGAAGCACATAGAACACCAAGTAGACAAGACCAGAAAAGAAATTCCCCATGACATACCATAGTTAAAACACTAGATGCTCAAAACAAGGACAAAATACTGAAAGCCACAAGAGAAAAACAACAAGTTACATATAAGGGGAAACCCATCAGAATCACATCTGACTTTTCAGTGCAAACTATGAAAGTTCCAGAAGAATATGGACTAAAGTATTCCCAGTGCTAAATGACATTAGATGCCAACCCAGATTACTATACCCAGCAAAAATGTTAATCATAGTTGAAGGATAAAGAAAAATCTTTCATGACCTAAACAAAATGAAAGAACACATGTCAAAAAAAACCAAGACTTCAGAAAATACTCGAAGCAATTCAAAGAACAGAGGAAAGGAGCAACTACCCTTAAGCAACCCAAGAGAGAAATTACCAAAAGCATAACAGTAAATAAACACCTAGACTGAGAATGCAAACGAAAAATAAGTTGAAAGGAAACAACACACATCTCTCAATAATAGCCTTAAATATTAATAGTCTAAATGCCCCAATCAAAAGACATAGACTGGGAGAATGGATTAGGAAACAGAATCCATCTACTTGCTGCCTACAAGAAATCCATCTCACCCTCACCTCACCACCTTAGAGTGAAAGGATGGAAAAAATATTCCAATCAAATGATACGTAAAAGCAAGCAGGGGTGGCTATTCTAATATCAGACAAAATAGACCTCAGATTAAAATTAATCAGAAAAGACAAAGAGGGCCATTATATCCTTGTCAATGGAACAATTAACCAGGAAGATTTCACAATCTTAAATGTTTATGCATCAAACTCTGGTGCACCGAACTTTATAAAAATAACCCTTCAGGACCTCAAGACACAGATTAATCCCAGCATGCTAATAGTGGGGGAGTTCGGTACCCTCAGAGCCCCCTGGATAGGTCAACTGGACAAAAAATGCGAGAGGGCAGGGCGCGGTGATGCACGCCTTTAATCCTAGCACTTGGGAGGCAGAGGCATGTGGATCTCTGTTAGTTCAAGCCCAGCCTGTTCTACAGAGTGAGTTCCAGGACAGCTGGAGCTACAGGGAGACCCTGTCTCAAAAAGATAAAAAAAGTAAATAAACCGAGAGACATCAGAGAATATACTTTCTACTCTGCGCCCAAGGAGCATTCTCCAAAATCTACCACATACTGGGACACAAAAGAAATGTCAAAAAATTCAAAAAGAATGAAATTATTCCATGCGTTCTATCAGACTACAGTGCAATAAATCTCAATATTAACAACAGGGTAAGCCCTACTAACTATAAGAACACATGGAGACTAAACAACACAATCCTGAACAATGAGTGGGTCAGGGAAGACATAAAGAATGAAATAGACACAGATGTTTGGATGGTATGTTAAAAAAAGGTAATTCATGGATTAACATACCATCCAAACATCTGTGTCTATACCAAAGTAACCTACCATAACAATTAGTAATGTTTAAATACCTATATATCTAATTGCTTGTGCTTCATTAGTAGGATTGAAAGGTTATTCCTGGACAAACTGTCAGCCCATGAAAGGAAACAGCCAGAATTGACCAGAGTCCAAGACAATAGCTCCAGAGAAAGTAGACTGTTTTGCTTCTCATCCACCTGTGCCCCTTTTCTAAGCCTAGGGAACAATCTGCAGAAGAGGGGGCATGGTAGAATGTAAGGTCTGCGATTGGGGTGAATGGTGAAACTATAGCAATATAGTCTGGACACTCATTTGATCAACTTGATTGAACATATAAGCCCCCCCTGCTGGATGGTGGGACCCATGGACTGTGTGGGTTTGGGCACAATTGTTTGCAAGTTGGTTTTACATAAAGGTTGCTTGTACTCATAAATTATCACTTATTGCTAAAAAGTGAAAAAAACTGAGAGAAAGATGCAGGACAGTTATGGCAGAATACATGATCTGGGATGGGGTGGGGTGGAGTGGGGGAAAGGGAAAGGGAAATATGCCTGAACTGAATTGGAAAATGATGTATGAAATACACAAAGCATCAATAAGAAAAAATAATGAAATAAAAGCATTCCTGGAACTAAATGAAAATGACAATACAACACAACAAAACCTGTGGGATATATTAAAGTCTGTCCTAAGAGGGAAATTTATAGCCCTAAATGCCCACATTAAAAAAAAAAACAGAAAGAGAACAAATAAACTATCTAACACTGTAGCTAAAAACACTTGAGAGACAACAACAAATGAACCCTAAACCCAACAAACAGGAAGAAATAACAAAAATCAGAGCAGAAATCAATGAAATAGAAACAAAGAAAACAATACAAAAATCAATGAATCCAAAAGCTGGTTCTTTGAAAAATAAACAAAATAGACAGATCTCTAGCCCAGTTAACCAAAAGAAAGAAAGAGCAACTACAAATCAATAGCATTTGTGATTAAAGGGGAAACATCACAACAGATAAAGAAAAATTCCATACAATCATATGAGAATACTTTGAAAACCTATACTCTACTAAATTTGAAAACCTAAGAGAAATGGATGAATATCTGAAATCCTGGGATTTGCCAAAGCTTAACCAACAAGAGATTGACAGCTTAAATACACCCATAATACTTGAGGAAGTTGAAGATGTAATAAAAAACCTCCTGACTAAAAAAAGCCCAGGCCCAGATTGTTTCACAGCAGAATTCTATAAAACATTTAAAGAGGTCTTACAACCATAACTCCTCAAACTTTTCAGAAGGATACAGAGGGAAATATCCCAAATTCCTTCTATGAAGCCTGCATCACTCTAATACCAAAACCAGGTAAAGAGACAAACAAGAAAGAAAACTGTAGACCCATATCATTAATGAATATAGATGCAAAAATTCTCAATAAAATACTTGCAAATTGCATACCGACCCACATCAAAAAGATCATCCATCATAACCAGGTTGGATTCATACCAGAGATGCAGGGATGGTTCAACATATGTAAATCAATAACTATCATAAAACACATAAATGGACTGAAAGTCAAAAACCACATGATCATCTCAATTGATGCAGAAAAAGCTTTTGTCCAAATCCAGCATCCCTTCATGCTTAAAGTCCTAGAGGGAATTGGACTGGAGGGATCATTTCTCAATGTAATGAAAGCCACATATACAAGAAACCCACAGCCAACATCATGCTAAATGGAGAAAAGTTGGAAGCATTCCCCTTAAAGGCAGGAACAAGGCAAGTCTGTCCACTATTGCCATGCCTCTTCAATATAGTGCTTGAAATGCTTGAAATGGCAATAAGGCAAGAAAGTGAAATTAAAGGAGTACTAATTGAAAAAGAGGAAGTAAAACTATCCCTTTTTGCAGATGATATGATAGTTTACTTAAAAGATGATAAAAATTCCACCAGAAAACTCTTTAGAAATGATTAAAAGTTTCAGTAAATGGTGGGATACAAAATAAACCTAGAAAAATCAATAGCCTTTCTTTACACCAACGATAAGCAACTAGAGAAGGAATATAAGGAGACCTTCCAATCACAATAGCCTCAAAAGAAATAAAATATCTAGGAATAAGCCTAACCAAGGACACCAAAGAACTTTATAGCAAAAATTTTAAAGCCTTCAAGAAGGAGATTGAAAATCACATCAAAAGATTGAAAGACCTCCCATGCTCATGGATTGGAAAAATTAATATAGTAAAAATGTCCATTCTACCCAAATTAATATACAGATTCAATGCAATCCCAATCAAAATCCCCATGAGCTTTTTCACAGACTTAGAAAAAAAATCCTTAAATTTATATGGAAAGACCACGAATAGCTAAAGCAACCCTGAGTGAAAAGTGAAATACTGGGGGGAGTACATCACCAGACTTCAAGCTATATTACAGGGCTATAGTCATAAAGACAGCCTGGTGCTGGCACAAAAACAGAACCATTGACCAATGGAACAAAATTGAAGATCCAAACTTGAGCTCATATAACTTCAGCCACCTCATATTTGACAAAGGGGCCAAAAAAGCTCAATACAAAAATCAACTCCAAGTGGATCAAAGATATCAACCAAAAACCTGAAAGTGATAGAAGAAAAAAACCTGAAGGTGATAGAAGAAAAAGTCGCCCCTTTTCTAAGCCTAGGGAACAATCTGCGGAAGAGGAGGCACGGTAGACTGTAAGGGTTACGATTGGGGTGAAAGGTGAAACTACAACAATATAGACTGGACACTCATTTGATCAACTTGATTGAACATACAAGCGCCCCCCTGCTGGATGGTGGGACCCATGAGCTGTATGGGTTTGGGCACAACTGCTCGCAAATTGGTTTGACATGAAGGATGCTTGTACTCACAAATTATCACTTATCGTTAAAAAAAAATGAAAACAAAACAACAACAAAAAACCCCAGAAAGATGCAGAAAAGTTACGGCAGAATGCATGATCTGGGATGGGTAGGGGTGGTGCGGGGTGAAGGGAAGGGGATATACACCTGAACTGAATTGGAAAATGATGTATGAAATACACAAAGCATCAATAAAAAAAATTTAAAAAAAAAGTCGGCAGCAACCTACAAGACATAGGCATAGGAAAAGACTCTCTAAATCAAACAGCAGTTGCACAGGAAATAGACAACAACTGACAAGTGGGACCTCATCAAACTCAAAAGTTTTTGTACAGCTAAAGAAACAATCAAGGAAGTGAAGAGAAAACCCACAGAGTGGGAGGAAACCTTCACCACTGATACATCTGATGGAACATTAACATCCAGAATATATAAACTACTTAAAAAACAAAGAAGTAAGAAAACCACTGACCTACTCAAAAGATGGAGTAAAGAGATGAACAGAGACTTCGCCAGTAAGGAAGTAAAGATGGCTGAGAAACATCTTAAAAAGTATTCAACATCATTAATAATTAAGGAAATGCAAATTAAAACCATACTAAGGTATAATCTCACTCCAATAAGACTAGCCAAGATCAAGAAAACAAAAGACACCAAATGTTGGAGAGGCTGTGGGGAAAGGGGCACACTCATCCACTGCTGGTGGCAATATGAACTGGTACAACCACCATGGAAAGCAGTGTGGAGAACCCTTAAAAACTCAAAATGAGCCTACCACCTGACCCAGCCATACCACTCCTGTGTATATGTCCACAAGACGCATCCTACCAGAAATATACATGCACAGCCATGTTTATTGCAGCTTTCTTGACAATAGCAAAGAGCTGGAACCAACCCAAATGCCCCTCAACTGATGACTGGATAACATCTACACAATGGAGTTCTCTGCAGTGGTAAAGGAAGATGACATCATGAACTTTGCAGGTAAATGGATGGAACTCGAAGCCATTATGCTAAGTGAAGTAACACAGTCCCAGAAAAAAAAAAAAGGTGAATGATTTCCCTCATTTGTGGATGCTAACACCAAATCCCCAGTTGGCAGGCAAACTGAGCAACTTTATTATTATATTTCACTGTATCTGAAAACAACTGTGCTATTCCAATGTGAATCTCTTAATGGGCTCTAGAATTGTCCTACCACTTGTATTCACACATTGTAATTATCATATATGAATGGAAGATATGTATTCGTATTCTATTCATATTCTTTTTACCTGCATGCAAATTTACTGTTAAAATGTGAATCTCTAAATGTGTTTAGGAATTAACCTATAGTTGATTTTCAGAATTTGTAATTTTGATTTATTTGTGGAGTGTATATATGCATATTTTGGAATAATATAAAATTAAAGGGAACAAAAAAAAGTTTAGGGGGTAATTCCACTGCCTTTGACATACCATCATGAGCTGAATGAGGAGTAGCAAAAGTGCTTACATGAAGAAATGTTCTGTCTATAAAAGACACTTCTAGACTGTAATACCTAAGTTATTAGAGCTTTAACAACTAAGGCCCTAATGGAGGGCTTGGAACATCGCCAATAAATGGCTATTGAATAAAGAGCCAATGTGCAGTGGAAAAAAATGCATCAGAGCACATGGAGCCTAGAGACATGTCATACTAGCTCTTTACAAATGCTTTCAGGGTTCATGTTTGGTTTTGTATTTCTTACAGTCTTTTCTTCCTTATCATCATTACTCAAATGAATAATCATTTGAATTATTCAATATCAAATGATTATTTCCTTCTCAAGAATTTTCATCAAATATTACAACTTTGACTTTTCTAATCTTGGTCAGTAAAGAAGAGCAATGCTTTAAGTTTCTGTGTTTTCATTTCCTTCTAGATAGCATTTAGGGATCAACTGGATCTGGTGAGGAGATAGAGGACCTAGGTTTATCCCATCCAGGATGCTGCACAGATGGAGCTTGGGCTAGGGGGTATTGTTCAGTGGAGAAGAAAAGACAACATTGAATTCAGTTTTTGGCATAACAAATTTGAGATGCTTGTAGCATATTTAATGGCAACAAATAAGTCCTTTTACAAGAAAAACGTATGAGATATTCTGAAGTATGAGATATTCCAACATAGAAATCAGAATGAAACAAGGTCAGTTTCTTGAGTGGAAAACAGTGCAGTGAATCCTAAAAAGAGAGGATAATGAGAGGTAAAAGAAAGACAAAGCCCACATTTTTCTGATATATGAAATCTAGATTAATGTATGGATACTATTTTTAAAACATTTTATTTATTGTTTTTATTTATTTTTTTGTGTGTGTTTGAGTGTGTTGCCTACATGTAGGTGTACCTGTGTCGTACAATGCCTGGAAAGGTCAGAAGAGGGTGTTGGATCCCTGGAACCGGAGTTATGGACAGTTGCTAGCCACCATGTGTGTGCTGGGAGTCAAACCCAGGTCCCCTGCAAGAGCAGTCATTGCTCTTAATTCTTGAGCAATCTGTCCAGCCCCATATGCATATTTTTCCCATATGTACAGTCTTATATATATAGGCATATATATGACATGAAAACATAAAGTGATCTATTTGGAATGGAACCAACAGAAGCTGGCATAAGGAAAGAAAATGAGGGGGCAAATAAAAGCAACGTACAATGAATCTATGAAAATGTCACAACGAAACTCATTTTGTGTGTTAACTAGAAAAATGAATAAAAACAGAAATAGAAATATGTATCATATATTAAAAGACACTTATTTTATATTTATAAGAGCATTTAAGTTTATAATTGTGATTGCTGGCCTGTAAGACGTCTTCAATAATTCCCATAGCCTGATAAGTATGTTATATAACCTGGCTTTGAGTGTGGTTTGGATTTAGTCATTGCTTTTAACTAAGAGCAGGGCAGAAGTTACAGTACTTTATTTATGAAATAGGCCAATGAAGACTTAGACTTCCTTTATGGGTTCTTACTTTCAGTCTCTCTCTCTCTCTCTCTCTCTCTCTCTCTCTCTCCCTTTCTCACTCTCTCTCTTCTCTACATACTCTCTCCTCTGCATATCTTTATCTTCTTTCATCTTTAGCTGGGGGAAGCAAGCCAATGTATCTTGAGCAGTTCTATAGAAATAACTAGGAAGCAAAGCTTCCAGGCAACCATCATTGAGAACCTGAGGTCTGCTAAAGCTATGTGCATGATCTTGGAAGAGTGATATTCTGCAGCAGCAACAAGTCTAGAAATGTCTGGGGTCTTGTTTGACATTTTGACTGTCACCTCATAGGAAATTCTGAGCAAGAACCAACTAGCTCTTCTTAGGGCCTCCTTGCAGGAATTTGACCCTATGGCACATTACCTGACCACAATAGCTTTCTGGAACATTGTAACAAACCTTTATAACCATCCCAGTCCTTCAGCTTGGATGCTTGCAAAACCAGAACTGTGTGAACACCAACATGTAGCTAGCATGAGATGTAGCTGGCCTGTACCACCTTCATAGCTGCAGTGGTCTTTTAGGGTCCTTTCAGCAGGGACACTCTGAGGGGAGTATTCTCAGCTTAGGTCCTCTCCTTTCAAATGAATCTAAATTTTTTACAAGCTGGACTTTTTCCTTGCCCCTGGGCATCTTTCCAATTGAAGTACATACGGAGTGCCAGGTTTTTCTTTAATGCTACCAGTCTCTTTATCATCTGTACTTCTAATCTCTAGACAGCCCAGAATTGGATGCTGTAGTAGATGCACTTCATGCACATGGGCCCCTTTCAAGCAGCTTTAAGCCCTAGCCTATCCAGGCACTGCAGTTAAGAGTTTTTGTGAGCTAATGTACTCAGAAAATTGCCCTTGGTTGATGGAGAGTCCCTCACAAAGTATGGCTGGATGCTTACCTGTCTCCTGCTCCCACTTCTGCCACTCAGCAGTTGAATGGTAGATGAATACCAAGCTCTGCTCTTCCTTAGAGAGGACAACTCTGGCTATGGCTTACAGCTGGAGACAGTCCCAGCCCTCACCTGCTTCCTCCTTGCCAATTATAGATCAGCCCAAGACAATCCCTTTCTTTTTTCTGTTTTCCTCACTCATTTGTGGGAATTGGGTGTCCAAATCCTTGTCTCCAGATTTGTTTCTAGGTGGCTATGGTCCAAGACAATGACAAAAGGAAATTTTTTTTATTTCTAAAGATTGTCTTTTTTTATTTTTTTTATTTTTTTTATTGATACCTTGTGCATTTCATACATCATTTTCCAATTCAGTTCAGGCATATCTCCCCTTCCCTTCCCCCCCCACCCCCACCCCAACCGAGATCATGCATTCTGCCATGACTGTCCCGCATATCTCTCTCAGTTTTTTTTTCCTTTTTTAGCTATAAGTGATAATCCATGAGTACAAGCATCCTTCATGTAAAACCAATTTGCAGGCTGTTGTGCCCAAACACCCACAGACCCACCTTCCAGCGGGGGGTGAGGGGTTGTATGTTCAATCAGGTTAATCAAATGAGGGTCCAGACTACATTGCTGTAGTTTCACCCTTCACCCCAATCGCAGCCCTTACATTCTACCACGCCCCCTCTTCCGCAGATTATTCCCTGGGCTTAGGTGTCCAAATCCTTGTCTCCAGATTTGTTTCTAGGTGGCTATGGTCCAAGACAATGACAAAAGGAAATTTTTTTTATTTCTAAAGATTGTCTTAAGACTGGCAGATATCTTCGTGGGAGAGTTGCAGGTTTAAACAAAAGCTGATTGGGGAGATCAAGGCCTCTGGTTAGTTGTCTTGATGTCTCTTAGTCATTAAGGTTAGAAAGACAGAGCTGTCGACTTGGCCTGCAAGACTTGAAGAACTGTGGCTATTTGTCTGACTTTCAACAGTTTGAAGTTCAAACTGACAAAGCAGGAAGGAAATATGAAACTGGTCAGGTAAAATTTTAACCATGGAATATAGTTCATAAGGTCATATTACTGGGCATGTCCAAGTGGATCAAAAGGTGTGGAAAGTGTGCTCCATGGGAAATACATGCCTAAACAATTCAGGTTGTACGAGGAAGCAGAACTCTTTCTATTAGTTCTCTCATTCTGCAGAGTGGTTAGTAAGGCTGTCTGTCTCCAGCCAATGGCAGTGCAACTGCTAGGTAGACTGTCTTGATTTCAAATTTAAAAGGAATCTGGGATTCCCCTGCTGCCGCTTCTCTTCACTTTCAAACTGGCAATAGCTTGCAAAAATTTGTAGTAATTGAGAATATTGACAGGATGGCCAGTAAGACCAAAGTTTACATTGTGATTTTTCCCTGTAGCTGATCAAAGGACAAGTTGTTTCAAGTTTGACAGCCTCAGTTTCTACTTCTGTTTAAGGCAGGTGGATGAGGTAATTTGCAGAAAGCCTGATGCATGTTCCTAGGCATATATTAAGTGCTCACTTGCTATCTGGGATTCCATTCTCTGCTTTCCTTGCTATGAAACAGGTTGGCTACACGGGCCCTTCCCAGTAATCTTTGGATTTCAAATTCTAGTGGACTGTATTCCTTCATCCCTTTGATTTTTAGAGTCTAAATACGAACTACCAGTCACTTGACAATTTTCTGATGGGAGATAAATGCAATTCGTGATTAACTGGGGCTGTGAACAAAATGATGCAACTGGATTCAAACAAACAAACAAACAAACAAACAAACAAAGCAAGAGAGAAATCAACCATCCAAAAACTAGATGCCCCTTAAAAACTATAAATGGAATTGCACACTGGCTTCCTGTTGTGTAATGAATGAATGTAGAGTAGCTATTCCCTTCTGCATTTCAGAAATGCAATTTTATTCTTTTACATGTAATTTTTAATTGCCAGTTGTTTTAAATAATTTCATATCCTTTCAATACCCCTGGAAGAATAGTTTTGTCATATATATTCCTGGAAAATGGTGATGGAGACATTTTTCAAATTTAGATCACATTAATACATCAAAGGCTAACAGAAGGAAGGGACCAGTTCTCTCACACACTATAGCTAACTAGGTACAAAGGCATGCAACTAACTCTCACATGTGGCATTTTTGAGGTGAAATAAGATGTAATGCCGTTGGGCACTTATTGCCAGGAGTATTTTCCCTTTAGGTCTTTAATTTGAAACACAAAAACCCATACATCCAATCCTCATGTCAGCATGCAAGAAGGGACATAAAGGGTCTAGATAGCAGAATAGCAGAAAAACCTCTGACTCTCTTAATCTGTATGTTGAACTCGAAGGGGCTCTAATTCTACAGGTACAAGATAAATCCAAACAAATCAATTAGTGCCTTCTACTACAATCAGATTTCTGTTCATTGTCTAGGTAAAGGAACTCAATTGAGCACTGTGAATTGAGTGTGGAAGGAAATATTGAAATAACATGTTTTGCTTGGTCTTAATCCAGTGACAGAGAAGTTGCACATGTAATCTGTACTTACGTTTGTAACATCTGAGGCACCAGGATTGCTGGAGTCCAGCTCCATACAGCAGGTTCAAGTCCTGAAGTGGGCGGTCGCAAAGGCAGCGGAGAAATCAATCAGGCAGAGGCAGGTGGATCTTTGTGAGTTCAAGGCCAGCCTGGTCTACAGAGCGAGTTCCAGGACAGCCTGGGGCTACAGGTAGACCCTGTCTTGAAAAGACAAAAAAAAAAAAGAAAGAAATCAATCAATCAAATAAGACACAAGAAATCTCTTCTTGTGATCTGAGGGTTACACAAAGCAGCTGTCTTCTCTGCTCCTGTGCAGAGGGTTTACCACTCTGCTGATTTTTCTCTGTTTCTATTTTCTCGGCTTTTTTTCCTTCTCTATTTCTCTTTGTTTTCTTCTGTGCAGAGGGCCTTCCAGGTTTGCTACTCTGCTTTCTCCTTTTTTTTTTCCCCTCTTCTCTGCCCCTCGGGTCCTTATGTTTATTTTTACATACCCCAAGACCAATACAGGTTATGCAAGCCTAAGCTAATAATGAAAAAAAAAATAGCCCAACTTCCCTGTAAATATTTTTCAGAAAATTCACACCCACAATCATTCTTAACATCAAAAACAGTAAAACAATCAATAATGATACAACCATTTAACTGAGACATCAAAAAAGTAAAACAATAATGGTACAGCCACTCAGCTAAGCAATTTAGCAGTTTTGCAGCAGAGTGAAGTTAATACTAACTTTTAACTCCTAGGACTCCATTCTTTATGCCTTGCGGTTGCATAGGTGCTGGACAGTGTAAAAAGTGAGCTTTAAGGCTTTAACAATAGAGAACTTTATTTTCTTATTTTAGTTCCTTGTTTGCTCAATCTGTAAGCCATTTTGTGGCTGATATAGTTTTGATTTATATCTTGTTTTATTCTGGTCATGGTTTCCCTCAGTTTCTCTCTATACCTCCTGCTGAGGTGATTTTATAAAGGCCACTAATTCTTGAGTCAGGTCACTAGAATCCAAGACTTAATCAGACTTAGTTTCACTTTACCCTATGATCCTCTATTTTAGTTTAAACCTGACCATGAAATCAAAATCCCTTTCTTTACTTGGGCAATCTGTGCATGATATAGTTTCTGTAGAATTCTTAAAAAAATTTTTTTATGTGTATGAGTGTACTGTCTGCATGTAGGTTGGTGCACCCATGTGTGCAATGCTGTGGAGGTCAGAAGAGGGCATCGGATTCCCCTGGAACTGTAGTTAAAGACGGTTCTTAGCTGCCATGTGGGTGCTGGGAATAGAACCCAAGTCCTCTGCAAGAGCAGTCTGAGCTCTTAACCACTGAGCCATCTCTCCAGCCCTTCTGTAGAATTCTTAATTGCTACTGTATAATACTTTTAAGTTGTATACAGAGTATCATTATTTCTCCCAAAGAACTCATTTCTAGAAAAGGCAAAAGTGTCAGTTCCATTCCTTGAGGCAGAAGCAGGTATCCATCCTAATTGCTAAAAAGCCAAAAGTCAAGCAGGCCAGAAAAACAAGAATTAATATGATAAAAGGAATTATTTAAAAACCAAGGTCAGCTGGAGAGCAGACTTCAACCGGATGAGTCAGGTCACTGGAACTTTGTCAAGCAGTGAACTTTCTGCTTGACAATGAATGGCCCCACCACAGGATGAGTTATTTTTTTACCTTTTCCCATTGAACTAATTATGTTCATAAAGTCTATACTGGGTAGACAGCTTAGAGTTCCTTCTCATTTTTAAATCATTTATTTTGGTTCATGGTTTGAAACCGTTCAACTATGGCTGCCTGGTCCCATGTACTTGGGCCACGATGGCTATCTGATTGGATCTGGAAGTAAATGGAATGAGAGAGACTTTATTGTCATATATATGCATATGCCATGTATATGTATATGCCATGTATATGTATATGCCATGTATATGTATATGCCATATATGCATATGCCATGTATATGTATATGCCATGTATATGTATATATGCCACATGTTCTGCCCATGTCCAGGACACATGCAGAGTGAACTAACACTCCTGGGTTTGTTCTCATCCATCATTTATTCATCCAGGCCCCAGCTTATGGGATGCTGTCACCCTCTTTCAGGGTGGGTCTTCTCTTACTTCTCAGTTCATTCTCTCTGGAACCTTACTAGACATACATAAAGCTGTACTTTACTAATGTCTCAGGACTTCTCAGTCTAATCACAGTGGCAGTTAAGATGACATACTCCCTGTTTGTCTGCTTAGGTTGTCTTCCTGTACATATTTGATGCATCTTTCCTCCCACTGGTTTCCTTACACTTAGGCAACTGAGCCAGACAAGTTCAAATTCTAGCTGTTTCCCCCAAAAGAACATAGAGCTGTGGCTCTCAGGGTGTGTCCTGAGACAGCACGCAGCAAATTTACACAAGAATCACAATGATGGAAGTTTTAAAGATTTTAAGGAAAACAGTGTAACCTCTGTCAGATGTGACATCAAATCTCCATTGTTATCAATTGAGTCATAGTTGATCAAAGCTGGGTTTAGTGTAGTATATGATTAAAAGCTAACACCCTTAAAATCAGCGTGTTATAGGAAATGAAGATCATTGTGTCCTGTCTAATAACTGTAAGATTAGAGTAGCTATGCAGTGCCCAACAAGAGTATGGACCCCATTTAGCTGATTGCAACTATTTAAGAATAAATTCAAAATATATGTTTCTCCTGGGTTGTAGTGACACATGCCTTTAATTCTAGCATTCAGGAGCAGAGACTAGCCTGGTCTACATTGGGAGTTCCAGGCCAGCCAGAGCTACATAATGAGTCTCTCTCTCATCTTCTTCTCTCTCCTCCTATAATATATATATATATAGATTATATATAATATATATATGAAACACACATATGTTTCTCTCAATTTAAGCACAGTATTTTTGGGTCTTTTCAAGACAGGGTCTCCCTGTAGCCCCAGCTGTCCTGGAATTCACTCTGTAGACCAGGCTGGCCTTGAACTCACAAAGATCCACCTGCCTCTGCTTCCCAGGAGCTAGGGCACAGTATTTTTCATTATTCAGAATTTCATATATGAGAATTATTTTTCGGTTATTTCCATCCATCCCAGTCATTCATCAACTCTGCCCATGTCTCCCACTCCCTCTGGATTTTCAGTCCTCTTCTTTGATTATTATTGTCACACACACACACACACACACACACACACACACACACACTGCACTGATTCCCTTTAGTGGTACTTCTATGTACCTCTGTTTAGGGCTGCCCACTTGATTAGATAACCTCCCTATAGAAAACTGATTCTCCCTCCCTCAGTATCTATTGATTGTAGCTTCTTGACATGGACTCCTGTGACATTCCCCCCCCCATCCACCTTGGCATGTCAACTGGTTTTGTTGTTATATAGATCTTGTTAGATTACTATACTGCGGAGATTGCAATGGTGAAGCTTCCCTATCATGTCTAGAATGCATTAACTAGCAGCAGGTGTCTTGTCCCTCTGGCTCTTAACATTGTTTTCATCCCCTTTTGGAGATCTCCCCTGAGCCTCAGGTGTAGAGGTTTCATTGTAGATGTGTCATTTAGGGCTGGGCAGCTCGCAGTCACTTATTCTCTGTGTTGGACCAGTTGTGGAACTTTTAATCATCTCTATCTGTTGCAAAAAAATTTTTTTTGGACAGGGGATGAGAGGTATACTTGTCAGTAACTATAAGAGTACATATTTAGATTATATTAAGCAGTAACACTGTCCTAGAGAAGTGACAGAAGTAGGTTTTTTCTAGAGTTTATGACCTGTCCAGCCATGTGTAGTGGCTGTTTATAGTACACATGATTTCCCTCCTATCGATTGGGCTGTTGATTGCTTCCAAGATAATTTGCCATTACTGTACCTGTAGAAATCGTTTGCTGGGCCAGTCATTGCTGTGACTCACAGAGTTTGCAGCCAGGTAGGAGCATTGACTGCTTTTCTCCCTTGGCAGCTCGCATAGTATCTTCTGATTCTATGAGAACTCGTCTTTAGGGAGAAGGCTTAAAGCACATTAGTTTTACAAACTGCTTTCAGTTATTTGGCTTGAAGTGGTTACTAAGCATTTGGTTTTAATCAGTTATTTAGTGGCTGTTAGGCATTCATTTTGGCCTCAGGTGATACTAAAGTCCTTTGATCTGAAGACTTGAAGCTAGAGGGAACAGAAAAACAATATATTCTTTAGGGTCCATGGGAAGATGAGAAATCTTGCATGATCTTCCATCTATGTTTTCTCAGTCAGATATTCTTGTGCTTTTCTCCACCTGACCAAAGCCTCCTTTTTGGGAGTCGGGGAGAGAAAAGAAGGAGGTGAAAGGAAAAGAAAACCCTATGTCAAAACACATAAAGGTTAAGTATCATACTAATGCTAAAAAGTTCAAATGAATTGTCACAGTAAGTCAGAGGGGCAGAGGCATGAAATAGACAGCCTTCTCTGGGCCAACTCAGTCCTTCTCTCCCTCTGGGGGTGAATTGACTAGAATGTTATGCATGTAACACTGAGCTTTTGGATTTGGAGATGGCTGGACCTTGGAATTGTTCTAATTCCGATTATTAGATTGTCTCATTTGACAGACGAAGGAAAAGGAGTGTGATTTGAGGAAGATTGCTCCAGCAACATTAGGTGCAGATTAGGTCTACAGTAGACTCCATACCTGTTTGTGGGCTCCTTAAACATATCTCTATGTGCTGTTGGAACAAGGCTGCTGGCCAGGCGTGTAGGCCAAAGTCTCACATTGCACATCCAGAGCAAAATGTCTACAAAGCCTAAATCTGACAATAGGCTGGCCATCTTACTTAGGCTTATATTAATTTTAGTGAAAGATTTATTTCCTTTGTTTGCTCCCCTCGGAGCCAGTTAGCTGCTTTTTTAATCACCATGTATCATTCAGCTAATGGGATACTGTTAGTATGCCTGGGTGTTATCTTCTAAGGTCATGATCTGAGAGCAATGATATTGTTTATCAACTGCAGGTTATGGGCTATAAATCTCTTTCTCCCCAGTGCTTTAGAGAAAGAATTCTATCATAATTTTGGAAATCTGAAATGTACACGAAAATTATAGATGATTGGTGATTTTTTTCTTGAAGTACACCACACACACACACACACACACACACACACACACACACACTCATACACACACCACACCACATATTCATGGCTCTCTTTCCCACCTACAGGGGGATAATGACTATGTGAAATTCAGCACTGGAAATTGCCCTCCTTGCAACTAGATCTTTTTTCTCATCATATGCTCCAAGCAACTGTGTCTCATCTGCTTCAGCCACGTGAGGCAGAAGGTTAGCAGGAAACACACCAGCATTAATTCTTCAAACCTGCTGGGAGTATGAATTCTCAGGGACATCTGGAAAGCAATTTCGCAGAATGGAAAGGAACATATCTATCCCAGAGATATGATATGTCTATAAATTGTAAAATAGATACTACAAGCTTGTGAGGAAATTTTAGAGTAAAAGAGAAGATGCAGACAAAATACAAAAGGTAAAGAAGAAATTGTAATGAAAGAGATCATAAAGAAGAACAAAAAAGGAAGCTCTTGGAGAGTGATGGGCAATTATGCTAGAAGGTAAAATGTATCCCATAGTATTGCTTGCTAGTAATTGAAGAACTATATCTCACAAATCAAGGATAGGGCTTAGCTTCATGAGTCCTAGAGGTCTGTGCTCTGCTTCTGGGCTCAGCAGCACATCATGCAAGACTGGTAGAGCCTTAGTAGAGTTAGGAGTAACCAGGAGTGACAGTGTGCACTGTTGCAAAGTTTTGTTTTAAACTATGAACACAAATTCATAGAACTAGCATTCTAACGAGTGAAGATGGGCAGCTGGCCCCATCCTTGTGGCTTTGAAGAGACAACCCATCATGCAAATAGCTGCCTTTGTTTCTTTGAAGAAACTTCCCATTCAGAATAAGAGTATCTTGATTATTTACCTCATGTGGCTTTCACTGAATATGTGTCATTTATTCATGCCTCTAAATAGTGGCTCCAGGAAGGCTGTATTTTCATGTGGTCCTGTACATACTTTTGATTGCCAATAATTCCTTTCTGGACAAAATGAGTTTATGAGACCACTGATGAATGTTTCTCCAGAAACAGATTTTCAACAGATCATTTTATAATTGAAGAAATCTCAGGCTGAAATAAAAAAGGAAAAAGAACACTCATCCAGTCAACAGGAAAGGACTGGAGAAAGCCTCAGTAAAAGAACGAATGAAACAGAAAATAAAATATCAAGACTGGAAGATAACATGGAAGAACTGGAATACTCAAGCAAAGATTATGAAAAATTAAAAAAATGAGTGGAATAATCAGGATATGTGGACACCATGGAAAGACCAAACCTCCACATCATAGTTATAGAGGAAGGAGAAGAATCCCAGGATAATGATATTGACCAGATCTTCAACAGAATTATAGAAGAAAATTTCCCCCAATTGAAGTATGACGTACCAATACAAATACAAGAAGCACATAGAACACCAAATAAGACCAGAAAAGAAATTCCCCACATCATATCATTGTAAAAATGCTAGGTGCTCAAAATGAAGACAGAATACTGAAAGCCACAAGAGGAAAACAAGTCATATAAAGGGAAACACATCAAAATTACAGCTGAATTTTCAGTGCAAACAACAAAAACCAGAAGAGCTTGGACTAAAGTATTCCCAGTTCTAAATGACTATTGATGCCAACCCAGAATACTTTACCCAGCAAAAATATCTATTATAGTTTAATGAGAAAGAAAACTCTTTCATGACATATAAACAAGATGAAAGAATACATGTCCAGAAAAACCAACCCTTCAGAAAAATAGTTGAGGCAATTCAAAGAACAGAGGAAAGGAATGACTGTTCCCATGAGCAAGAGAAAGTAATTAATGAAGGTATAACTGTGGAATTGCAAACCGAGACCAAAAATGAAAACAGAAACTAAATTTATTGGAAGCAATATACATTTCTCAATAATAACCTTAAATATTAATGGTCTGAACTCCCCCAATTAAGAGACACAGACTGGGAGAATGGATTAAGAAATTGAATTCATCTTTTTGTTGTCTACAAGAAACCCATCTCACCTTCAAGGACAAATGATACCAAAAAGTAAGCAGGAGTTGCTATTCTAACATCAGACAAAACAGACTTCAAATTAAAACTAATCAGAAGGGAAGAAGGTCACTACATTCTTTTTTTTTTAAAAAAATTAATTTATTTTTTTTAAGGGATTCTACATACAATGACACAGTTGTTTGCAGATAGCATTGACGTCACTCATATGTCATACAATCAGGTAATTGGTGCATTTTGCAAGTATTATGTCCAAATTTTGAACAACCCAGGTTCCCATAGACACAGTTGGAGAAGCTTGTTATGCACAGACATGTTGATCGATCAGGAGTCCAGACTATATTCCTGTAGTCTCATATTCACCCTCAATCTCTCCACAGACCTTACTCTACCACGCCTCCTCTTCCGCAGTTGTTCCCTGGCTTAAAAGGGACAATGGTGAGAAGAAAAACAGTCTATTTTCTGGAGTGTCATTTTGGACTCCAGTCTTTCATTTGTTTCCTTCATGGATTGACAGCTTTCCCAGTGAACCCTTTTTAGTCATATTAACAAAGCACAAGCATATTGGATGTACAGGCATTTAAGCAGTACCACTTATTAGTCAAGCTAAGCTGTGACATAAGACACAAGATGCTTGGATGGTATGCTAATCGCAAACTGTGGTTTCCTCTATAAAGGTGACAATTCTTACTGTGGTCACAACATCGCCCAACCACCCGAGGACAAAGCTTTGTGGCATCGCTGTGAGTTATACCTCCAGGAGAGAGCGAATAGCCAAATAGATTTGGGATATATATCGACACCTTGGCTGCCACTGTTGCACATATCTCCAGGCTGTTGAGGTGTAGCTGATATTGACAGAGGAGTCCTTGCTTGTCCAGGGAGACCAATATTTTGCTGTATGCTTTAGTGGCCTTTAGTAAGCTCTCTAGCCTTTTCAGAGGCCAGTTGGTATGCAGCAAGTGACGTCTCATAACATCTTTTCATGCTCACTCCAGGTCTTCGACACAGGGATTTACTGCCTTTCCCTTGCATATATCTCATATATAGGCAAACGGCCTTTATAATTTGGGGGGGCAGGTTTGAATCCCCTAGCCAACATCGTCTAGGCAGAATAATCATTGCTGATGTTCAGAACTTTCCTGTATAATATATTTTGCTTATTACACAACTTAGAAACCATTTTACTATTGAATTTGCTCTAGTTAGTGGAAAATCCTTTCACAGTTCTGTTGCCTATCATCAGTTAATACGTTATCCTGTTTTATAGGAAATTACCACGGTAACAGTTGGCTCTAGTTTACCGTTATGGGAGTGGTTTCATTACAATCATGTTTTCTTTTCCTAAAAAAGGGGGAGAGGTATGAAGGTTTCTCAGCACCTGGAAGGTAAACTTCATAGGGTCCATTATAAACAGTCAACCCCAATATTATTCCAAGATTGCTCAGTGTCGTGACTCAGGCAGTCTGAGGTTCCTAATTCCTTATGTTCAATGGGTCAACTCTCTGCTGGCATTCCCAGTTCATCCGCACAGCCATAAGTTTATGTTTTCAGTGCATTTAGATTGGTTATTTTTACCTGTGGGAACATAAAATTCTCCTCCTATTGTTAGTTTCAAGATCAGAAAAATTGAAAATTTTCAATAGGATTGGAACACAGAGTTTTCCAGTTGTATCCCAGAAAGGATAGTACCCCACCTCCCCACCTCCCCTCCTCTTTTTTTTTTTTTTTTTATGTTTTGACCTATAGATGCCTAAGTTGTATTACACATACCCATAAAACAGGGCCAAGGCGTAAGCTTTCATTAAATTTACCCAAACTGTTTTCTCATTGAGTGTATGCACTTATTTGGGAAGAAATTTAAGTTTAGTTCCTTAAAATTGTCCTACAAGTAAAAGAAAGTGTTATAATGTGATGTGTGTATATTCAGAAAAAATATATAGGCCATTTGTATACCTTAACCCAGTAAAAATTATAAATAAAACAATTACATTTTATATCCCAATTAGTTCAGTTGTATTAACATTTCCACCAAAACCTCCACACCTAACTTAACTAATCTAAACAATCACTAAGCCTTAAAATATCCTTACTGGTGGAATAAGCGTTGGGAGGTTTAGTACCTGCTAAATAAATTTTACCCCAATAAACACTTTGCTTTTAACGCTATATGACTGGACTAAGACTTCTACTATTTGGGAAGTAAGCAACTTTGACCTTAATTCCTTTAAATTGTCCTACAAGTAAAAAAGTGTTACACTGTGATGTTGTGATTTCAGAAAAATATAGAGACCAACCAATACATAACTATAAATAAAACAACTAGCATTTTATATTCCCAGTTAGTTCAAATGTCAGTATCTAGCTCCCTTTTTTTTTGCACAAGAATCCTTCATATAAAACCAATTGAAGCAGTTGTGCCCCAACCCACACAGCCCAAGGCTCCCACTATCAGCTGGAGGAGCTTGATGTTCAATCAAGTTGATCAAATAGTGTCCAGACTATATTGTCATAGTTTACCATGTCACCCCTATCGCAGCCCCTAAAATATACCACTCCCCCTCTTCCACAGATGGTTCCTTAGGCTTAGAGATGGGGCACAGGTGGACAAAGAAGCACAACAGTCTACTTTGTCTGGAGATGTCGTTTTGGACTCTAATAGTTCTTTCTGGTTTCCTTTCATGGAGCTGACCGATTGCCCAGGGAACAGGCTTCAATCCTGCTAATGACATAAGCGATTAGATATAATATATTTACAATTGCTAGTTACTATGGTGTTTTACTTTGGTATAGACACAGATGTTTTGTGTGTTATCCTGGTTTTTTTTTTTTTTTTTCCCCTGAGAGAGATGACAAGGCCTTACTGTGCATATAAATCTCTAATCACTAGAATGGTATACTGTGTCGACACCACGAGTTATTCCTGCAAGAGAGAGCTAATAATAAATAATTGGGATATACAGACATATTGCTGCCACTGCTGCACAGTATCCCCAAGCAATTGGGGTGTAGCTGATGTTGGTGGAGGAGTTTTGCGTTGACTCAAGGAGACCACATTTGTGTTTATTGGTTCAGTGGCCTTTGGTAACACTCCTCTGGTATTCCAGAGACCAACTGTATACTTGTAAGTGCAATTTCGATACAATCCCCCCATGGTTACATCAGTCATTGACAGCAGGGGGGACCTTACCACCTCTTTTCTTGCATATATCCCATTTTATAGCAATAAGCCTTACCCTTTTGGGCTTGGGTCCCCTGGCTAGCATCTCCTTGCAATAATCCATTGCGCTATCAGTCTCTCTTGTATTAATTATAAACTACTTAAAGAGACTTTAGTATATATTTGGTTTCTGAATAGACAATAATCCTTTTACAGTTCCTATGTATATTAGTTCAATTAAAGAAAGCAGTTTTTTCAGTTTTATAAGAGATTACTTCTATAACAGTCAGCTCTAATTTACAGTAAAGGATGACTTCAATACCACCATGTTTTCCTTTGTTCTATGAAAAAAGGTAAGGAGGTCTCTCGTATTGAGACTGTGCTGCATCTAGAAGGTAAAGTTCATTAGGACTCACTGTAAAAGATGTTACACACTATGGTCCTCAGAGATGTTGATGCCTTGTAGCAGTCTGAGGCTATTATTTCGTTAGTGTTAAATGGGTGAACTTCTCTGCTGGTATTTTCTTGGTACAACCTACACGCGGAAGGCTGTATCCTTTCTTTCCAGCCTTTGAGTGGTGACGTTTTGACCTGGTGGGAACATACAAATCTTTTCCCATATAGTTAGTCTTAAGATTAAATTGAAAGTTTTTGACAAAAAGGTTTAATTTGTATCTGTATTCCCTTTTTAAAATTTTATTTATTTTTTGAACCCATGAGTCTCAAAAAGCAGTTGTAGTATCATACCATAAGACAGGGATAAGGTGTAAATTCATCAAATTTGTCCATTTTTTTGGGGGGGGTGTTAGTGTATGTTGTTATTTGGGAAGCAAACTTAACTTTAAGTTAAATTTAATCCTATCAGGTTAAAAAGGATGTTACAAGATGATACTGATAACACCAAAATTATAGACATTTGTTTATTGATAATCCCAAAGTTATTGTTATATAAATTTTGAGTAAAATACCATGTAATTTTAAATTAAATATACATTAATAGAATAATGACCCATGTCCCTCTCCCGCCCCTCCATCCTCCCAGTTCACCCCTTCAGTCATTTTCTGATGCAGTCTTTCTGTTCCTTTTAATATGCATCCCTCTTTCAAGAAATATTAATAACTGGGTTATTGTGCTAGCATCCACATATGAGGGATACCATTCATCGTTTGCTTTTCTGTGATTGTGTACTTTCACTTAATATAATATCCTCCGCTCCATCCATTTACCTGCAAAGTCATGATATCATCCCTCCTTATTGCCTGCAATAGAACTCCATTGTGTACTGTACCCATTTTTTCTATCCACTCAGCTTGAGGGGCATTTGGGTTGGTTCCAGCTTTTCAATTGTGAACAGAGCTGCAAAAATAGCTGTGCATGTATTTCTGCAGGAAAGATGATTTGCTTGGGTATAACCATGAGTGGTATACTGGGTCAATGGCAAGTCATTTTTTTTCATTTTGAGTCTTCTAAGGTTGTTCTCACACTGCTTTCCTGTACAAGTTTACATTCCCACCAGCAATGTGATGAGTGTTCCCCTTTCCCCACAACCTCTCCAGCACTTGGTATCATTTGTTTTCTTGATTCCGGGCCAGTCTTATCGGGTGAGGTGATATTTAGAGTGGTCTTTAATTTGCATTTCCCTAATTATTAGTGAGTTGAACATTTTTAAGATGTTTCTCAGCATCTCTAGTTCCTCCTCTGTGAAGTCTCTATTCAGCTCTTTGCTCCATCTTTTGAGTGATTCATTTGTTTTTCTTTTTCTTTGTTTTTTGAGTAGCTTGTATACTCTGGAAATAATGCTTTGTCAGATGTATCTGCAGTAAAGGTTTTTTCCCACTCAGTGGGTTTTCTCTTTACTTCCTTTATTGTTTTCTTTTGATGTACAAAGCTTTTGAGTTTAATGAGGTCCCATTTGTCAATTGTCGATCTTATTTCTGTGCAGCGTTCTGTCTGGATTTAGGAAGTCTTTTCCTACCCTATGTTTGTAGCTGCTGCCAAGTTTTTCTTCTATTACACCTCCAGAGTTTTGGGTTTACGTTAGGTCTTTAATCCATCTGGAATGACTTTTGTGCAAGGCGAGAGGTAGGGGTTTAATTTCATTCTTCTACAAGTGGTGATCCAGTTTTGCCAGCACCACTTTTGAAGATGTCTTTCCTCCATTGGTGTCTTCTGGCCCCTTTATCAAATATGAGATGGCTGAAGTTTATGTGCTCAGGTTGGATCTTCATTATTATTCCATTGGTCAATTGGTCTTTTTTGGTGCCAGTACCAGCTCTTTTTGACAATAGCCCTGTCTATAGTTTAAATCTGGTATAGAGATCCCCCCTGTATTGCTTTTCACTCAGGGTTGCTTCTGGCTCTATTTGGGGTCTTTTGTTTTTCCAAATGAAATTGAGGATTTTTTTTCCAAACCTGTGAAGAAGCTCTTGGGGATTGATTGGGATTGCATTAAATCGGTATACGAGTTTAGGTAGAAGGGACATTTTTACTATATTTTCCAATCCATGAGCATGGAGGTTTGTCACTCTGATGTCTTTCCAATTTCCTTCTCAGAGGTTTAAAATTTTTTGTTGTAGGATCCTTGTGTCTTTGGTTAGGTTTGTCCTAGGTATTTTATGTTTTTGAGGCTATGTTGAGTGGAGAAGGTCTCGTGTGTCCTTCTTCATTTGCTTATTGTTGGTGTAAAGAAAGGCTACTGGATTTTTCTAGGTTTATTTTGTATCCTGCCACCTTACTGAGGCTTAATCGGTTTTCTAGGAGTTTCTTGTGGAGTTCTTAGCATCCCTAAGTAGACAATCATATCATCAGCAAAAAGGGATAGTTTGACTTTCCTCTTTTCCAATTAGAACTCCCTTAATTTCCTTTTCTTGCCTTATTGCCCTATCAAGGGTTTCAAGCACATATTGAAGAGGAGTGGTGACAGGGGCAGCCTTGGTGAGTTCCAACCCTTAAAGGGAATGCCACTGTCGTTTACCCATTTAGGATGAATTGGCTGTGGGTTTACGTTATGGAGGGTTGATTACATTAAGAATGATCCCTCCAATCCAATTCCTCCGTAGGACTTTAAACATGTAGGGATGTTGAATTTTGTCAAAGGCTTTCTCCACATCAATTGAGATGATGGTGTGGTTTTGTGTCTTTCAGTCCATTTATAGCTTGATGATTTATTGATTTTCGTATGTTGAACCATCCCTGCATCTCTGGTATGAATCCAACTTGGTCATGATGATGATCTTCTTGATGTGGGTCTGTATGCGATTAGCCAGTTCCGGTTTAGAATTGGCATCTGTGTTCATAGGGAGATGGGTAATAGTTCTCCTTTTTGTTGCATCTTTGCCTGGTTTTTGGTATTAGTGTGATGCTGGCTTATAGAAGGAATCTGGGAGAACTCCCTCCAATTGTGATCCTTCTAAACAGCTTGAGAAGTAATGGTTGTAGGTCTTTTTGAAAATTTAATAGATTCTGCTGTGAAAACCATCTGGGCCGGGGCATTTTTGATTGGGAGGCTCTTACTACATCATCATTTCTTCATATATTGGTCTGTTTAAGCTGTCGTCATCTCTCTTGGTTCAGCTTGGTGATTCCCAGGATTCAGAGTATCATCCATTTCATCTAGGTTTTTCAATTTAGTAGAGTATAAGTTTTTGAGTAATCCCGTTATGTTGTCTGGATCTTTTCATTGTCTGTTGTGATATTCCCCTTTTATCACAGATTCTATTGATTTGGAGTTGTTTCCTTTTTTCTTTTAGTTAACTGGGCTAGAGGTCTGTCTATCGTTATATGTCCTCAAAGAACTAACTTTTGGATTGATTGATTTTTGTATGGTTTTCTTGTTTTCTATTTCATTGATCTCTGCTCTCATTTTTGTTATTTCTTCTTGTCTGCTGCGTTTAGGGTTCATTTGTTGTTCTCCTCTCAATTCTTTAAGCTGGCTGTGTTAGATCATTCACTTGTTCTCTTGCTGTGTTTTTTTAATGTAGCAGAAGACTATAAACTATCCCTCTAGGAGATGCCTTTAAAGTGTCCTAGGTTTTGCTGTGTTTTGTATTATCATTGTCATTCATTCCAGGAATGTGTTATTTTCTTCTTATTGCCCCTGATCCATTCATATTCAGTAGAGTGTTGTTGATCTCCAGTGTTCTTTGTAGTTTGTAGGGTTTATTCTGGTGTTGATGTTTTGAGTTTTATTGCACTGTGGTCTGAAGAATGCATGAGATTATTCAATCTTTTGTATTTTTTTGAGTTTTTCCCTGTGTCCCAGTATATGGTCTATTTTGGAAATGTTCCATGGGGTGCTGAGTAGAAAGTGTTATTTCGCTGGTGTTTTGGGTGAAATATTCGATAGATGTCTGTGGAGATCCAGTTGGTGTATTGTACATCAGTTCAGATGTCTCTTTTTTTATCTTTGTCCTGTTGATTGCCTAAAGGACTTAGTGGGTATTAAAGTCCCCTACATTACTGTGCTGGGGTTAATTGTGAGCCTGAAGTCCTGAAGAGTTGTCTTTATCAAAGTTTGTGGTGCGCTGGCGTTTGGTGCATATATATTCATGATTGTGGAGCCTTCATTGTTAATTGGTGCCCTTAATAAAATGTAGTGGCCCTCATTGTC
>VZQC01005170.1:72623-114253 GCA_009823505.1 Rhizomys pruinosus | reverse complement strand
GAACCTAGCCCCTGCCAGCCACCTGGCCCTCCGCCACCGACCAGAAATCAATTGCCCAGCACCACAAAAGTCACTCTGCCCTAAGCTTTTACCTGTCTAGAGCCGTGTCAGATGGCTCCAAGTGTTCCTAACAGGTTCGGACCCAGAATCCAAACACACGACCCTACTAAGACTGAGTCAGGCACCCAGGCAAGCCAGACCCAAGCGCAGGACCGCTTCCGGGTGCGAGGGGGGAAGGGTGACCCACCGCGCTGAGGACGCGAACCTAGCCCCTGCCAGCCACCTGGCCCTCCGCCACCGACCAGAAATCAATTGTCCAGCACCACATAAGTCACTCTGCCCTAAGCTTTTACCTGTCTAGAGCCATGTCGGACGGCTCCAAGTGTTCCTAACAGGTCTGGACCCGGAGTCCAAACACTTGACCCTACTAAGACTGAGTCAGGCATCCGGGCAAGCCAGACACCTCACTACATTCTTATCAAAGGAACAATTAACCATAAAGATTTCACAATCATGAATATATACACACCAAACTTTGGTGCACTGAACTTCATAAGCACAATTCTTCAGGACATTAAGGCACAGATTAATCCCAGAACACCAATAGTGGGGACTTCAATACCTCACTGAGCCCACTGGACAGGTCAACTGGACAAAGAATAAACAGACAGATATCTGAACTGAACAATACGATATATCAAATGAACCTCACAGACAGCTACCGAATGTTCCACTCAAACACCAAAGAATATACTTTCTACTTAGCACTAAATGGAATGTTCTCCAAAACTGACCACATACTGGGACACAAAACAAACCTCAACAAATAAAAAAATCAAAATAATTCCATGCATTGTATCAGATCACAATGCAATAAAGCTTAATATCAACACCAGAAGAAACCCTACTATCTACAATAACTCACAGAGACTAAACAACACATTCCTCAATAATGAATGGATCAAAGGAGAAATAAAGAAATAAAAGTATTCCTGGCACTAAATGAAAAGGATAATACAACACAACAAAACCTCTGGGACACTTTAAAAGCAGTCCTAAGAGAGAAATTTATAGCCCTAAGTGCCTATATTAAAAAAAAAGAAAAACAGAAAGAGCACAAATAATGACCTAACACTGCAACTCAAAACGCTTGAAAGACAACAACAAATAAATCCCAAACCCAAAAGATAAGAAGAAATAACAAAAATCAGAGTAGAGATTAATAAAATAGAAACAAGACAATACAAGGAACCAATAAGACTATGAACAGGTACTTTAAAAGGTTAACCAAATAGACAGGCCCTCCAAATCAACAAAATTATAGATGAAAAGGGAAACATCACAACAGATAATGAAAAGGCAATCATATGAGAATACTTTAAAAACCTATACTCTATTAAATTTGAAAACTCAAGAGAAATGGATGACTGACTATTTGAAATTATGGAAATCATGAAAGCTTAACCAAGAAGAGATTGACAGCTTAAACAAACCCATAGCATATGAGGAAATTGAAAGAGTAATACAAAACCTCCCAAGTGAAAAAAGCCCAGACCCAGATAGATTTACAGCAGAATTCTGAAATGCACAAAACTTCAATAAATTGCACAAAACTTCAATGAAAATATTTAAAAATAAAACATTTAAAGAGAGCCTACAACCATTGTTACTCAAATTATTCAAAAGGATAGAAACAGAGGGAAATCCTCCAAATTACTTCATTGAAGCCAGCAACACTGTCATACCAAAACTAGGCAATGATACAACCAACAAAGAAAATTATAGACCTATATCTTCAATGAACATAGATGCAAACATTCTCAAGAAAATACTTGCAAACTGCATACAGGCATACATCAAAAGGTCATCTACCATGAGAAAGTCAGATCTATACTAGAGCTGTGGGGATGGTTCAACATATGTAAATCAATAAGTGTCACAAATCATATAAATGGACTCAAAGACAAAAACCCCATGGTAATCTCAATTGAGAGGCTAGGAAACCCAGAGTGTAATGTGATGCCCTTGAGACCCCAAGAGAAATTCACATGCACTGTCTGAATGTTAGTGCATGGGTTGTGCAACCTGGTGGCTGTGTGCCAGGGAACAAAATGCAAGACAGAGGATACCTCCCATTGAATGGTTCATGAGAGCAGTTCAAGTGGCTCTCAAAACAAAGCAGGCTATCCCCAAAACTCTTGAGTATCTAACAGAAACACAAAATAAGACTCTACTATTTAGAGCAGGACATGCTTCAGAAATAGGACTTAGATTAATGGAACAGGAACTGATCTGCAACTTTTCTATCTGAAGTTAAGCACTCATAATGCAAGACAATGTGCACAATTCTATGGGAGAAAAATCAATCAATGGTACAATCCAACCCAAACTTTAACCACTGTAGCATTGTGAATATTCTTGCTGGATGAATGCCAATGGCCTGGAGGCGGCCTGAAGAGTTGGCGAAGGGCCAGCTCTTGCATGTGTGTGTGCTTGAATGTTAAGGGCTTGATAAAAGCCTACAAAGTTTGGCAGAGACCCTGCCCTTGAATGTGTGTGCATGAAATGTAAACACAGGAATCGTAGTCATATTATTGCTGAAACCCAATGTCACTATGTTCCCTGTTTACTTTTATGGCTAGGCCTACTGAACCTTGAATTCTGTTTTTCTCCTAAAGCTTTCCTTACATCTAGCACATATACATTGCGTAGCTTTCTGTAATTGTCCTGGGGTAACCCCTGAAAGCTGTGAGAGATATAAAAGCTTAAGATTCAGAAAGAAAACTTTGTCAGCCTTCCTTCGAGTGGGTTGTCCCTGTCCTTTATCAGAATGGTGGTCCAGGCCTTGGAACCTAGAGTTCCACACAAACTACCATGATGAGCTGTCCAACAAACTACCTCTATTAGGGTAGTAGAGGCACTGTTGTCTGGGGGATGGTCAACAGTTATCTAATTGGACTTGGAACCCTCTCAATGGGATTGAACCCATGAAAGCCACTATAAATTTAGCCAAATGCACAGTGCTGGAAAGGATGTAGAGCATAGAGAAAAGCCTATTGGGGTCATACCTGTAGACAAATGAAATTTCTTAGCGTACACTAACTATGGAATCTTATATTTACAGACAACCATATCGTATGCCACTCATCAAAAAAGCTACTCTATGCAAAAGATGGAGGCCACTGCAGAGTCTCACAACTGGTCAGACACAGAACATATACATCTGAAAAATCCCCATTCCTAGGAAATTCTACACACGGGACAAGGGGCAGAGAGAAAACAAGTGTACCCCTCAAGTTTCACCAGTAATGCTTCCATATACCAGTAATAGAGAGGGAAAGAAACAGAAGGCCACAACTAGTCAACCTCCAAAGTATGGGAGCCCCCAGAGTGTGTATTCCTGGATGGGGCCCTATATTAAACCTCACCTACCCAGGGCTCAGAGATCATTGTAGAAGAGGGGGTGGAAAGGCTGTAAGAGCCAGGGCTGGTGCATGAGCATAGAGAAGCAGTGACTTACAGTTGACTGTAGCTTTCGCATGTAAACCGGTGGCAATGTAGGCATCAGACACAGGACCCATGCCAACTTGGACAAGGTCTCAAAGCAGAGCAAGAGAAATGGGTAGGGGACTGACCCTGGACTGAAAACTATAAGAGATTTAGTGCTGTTGGGGAGGAAGAGTATGCCTTACCTAGTATTCCTAGATGTGGTGACGATCTATTTGCACAGAAGGACATCTGGTTTGGGGAGCTTGACTGGATAGGGCTTAGCTTGGATGTTTGCAATGCATGAGATCTGTTGAGGGGTTGGGGCATGGAGAGGACTGGGTTTGACTGGGAACCATTGTATGAGTTGTACAAATGCTCAAAAAGAGAGAAAAAAACATAGTTAATAAAATAAGAATTATTAACATTGTTATTCTTTTTTAATTTTATTTTTAATTTTTTTGCCATGAGGTGTGTTTTATTTTCATTCATCATACAAATAATCTTCTTTTTAAATTTTTCTTATTTATTAATTTTATGTGTATGAATGTACTGTCTGCATGCAGGTTGGTGCACCCGTGTCATGCAGTGCCGCGGAGGTCAGAAGAGGGCATCAGAGTCCCCTGGAACTGGAGCCAAAGACAGCTCTTAGTCACCATGTGGGTGCTTAGGATCGAACCCGGGTCCTTTGCAAGAGCAGTTAGTGCTCTTAACCACTGAGCCATCTCTCCAGCCTCTATTGTTATTCTTTACACATTTTTGTAATCGCTTTATATATTCATATATGTATATTGTTCTCATTATTTTGTACAGTTAAAAACCACTTCAATGAAATGAATTACTTGTACTCTAAAATATTTATTAAAATGATTTAAAAATTATATCCATAATAGAAAGTCATTTGACATTTTAAAAAAGATAAAAAAAATGCCGGGCGTGGTGGTGCACGCCTTTAATCCTAGCACTTGGGAGGCAGAGGCAGGCGGATCTTTGTGAGTTCAAGGCCAACCTGGTCTACAGAGTGAGTTCCAGGACAGCTGGGGCTACAGGGAGACCCAGTCTCGAAAAGCCAAAAAAAAAAAAAAAAAAAAAAAAGGAGATAAAAAACCCAGCATGTTTCCTGAAACATTGTAGATATGCAACGTATCTTCCCTTTCTCATCTTCTTCATTCGGCATTGGCATTAGCACATAGTTTCACATTCTCCCTTTCACTCTCCTTGAAACAGAGACTGTATGCCAATTCTTTTGGTGTTTGTTTAAATTTCTACATGTAATCTATCGTGCTAATGGATTGAGTTTTAAAAATGTAATTTTTACTTCTTATACTTGTAGACTTTGGAAATAGATGAGTATCTAAGTGCTCCATTTCTTTTCTAGAGCCATAAAACACAATTCAGAATTTATTATAGTGCAAAATAGTTAAATACAAGTGCTATGAAAACATTCTTATAGAATGATTTGGGACCATTAGTTTGTATTATTCGAGAACAGTTATAGGTAAGCAGAAATTCATAACCTTTAAAAATATCTTTTTACATACAAATGAGAAAACAGGTCTGGGAAAGGGGTAAAAAGTGACATCCAAATTCAAATAGTTTAATAAGGGCAGATTAAGATTATTCTGAAAAATAACATTTTTTTTACTAACATGAATAAGACTTTATTTGGAGCATATTAAACTTAATGGAAAGTTTCAATAAAAACTCTGAAAAGATGCGATGGCGTTATTAGCTTATGAGAATTTTTACTTTAAAATAAGTTCCTAATAAAGATCAGAGTATGTATTTTTTTAAAGAGAATTATTAGCACTCTTAGCACTTTCCTGTTTAAAACCCTTTTTGTTATAAGACTATTCTCTCCACAGAAGCACAGAATGAATGGATAGATTGACACTGCCAAATTTAAAACCCATATTATCATTACTAAGGTAAATGGACATTTTAATATAAAAATAGGACTTTTTTGTTTATACTGGAGTTTGTTTTTTTTTTTTTTGTTAGGAAAACTGAAGCAAAGGTTTTGGACAGGATTGGATCATGTTAAGATTAAGGTTTGTAACTGTTACACCCCCATGCTTTATTTTGACATCCCCAGTGATATTCCCTGGGGGCACTGGCAGCTTCTGCTTTTATCCTTGGTCTGAAATGATAGAAGTGAATGAACAGCAAGCATGTTAGGAAATCTCAGGAACACACTCCAACCATGGCAGGACATGAGCCCCAGTTCTCGGGGAGACTAGATTTTGTAGTAAATTTTGAGTATATATACAATGCCCATGTGTGACTGGGGATGGTCCAGTCAAGGTGTCCAGGTTAAATGCTTTCATCAAAGACCTTCGGGGTGATCTGACAAAAAGGTCCTTTTCTATGGAGCATACACACTTCTTTCCTCTTAAATAAAGTTCACTTGAAAATCTTGTCCTTTCCAATAAGCTTATTATTTTCATGAGAGGACCATGGAACTGCCTTCAAACCTCACACCTGGAACATTCCCCAACAGACTGTTAAAATTTCATGAGCTCATTTGCCATCTTTTGTTAACAGCTCCCCTCCCCTCCTCCCCTTGAATGCTCCATGTCCACACAACTCTTCCTTAAAGAATTTTTAGAGAAGGGAGATGATTTCAAGCCAGAATTGGGCCAAAGTCCACAGCTGTCCCACACACATTGCTTTGAACCTCCAGTAATTGGCTTGAGAAGGTCAAAGCCACATGTTTACAAATTTTATTTAGGCCCCTTACCAAATAAGTAGAAACTCATCATGGGCCATAAATCCTTCATTGTGCATATTCAGTTGTTCACAGAAAAGTGAAGCTATGGCTTTTCAGACTCTGGGTTTTATTTTTATCTGAGGGTGGAAGGATCAAAATGATGATATCTCAGAGGAATGAAAAGATAATAGAAAATAAAAGAAAACCATGCATCACCAGTCCTTTCATTAGTGATAGCTTTTTCACAATGGTACCTACACTGAGCAACTTTTGAATGTGATGCTTTTATTTCTGGAAATAAAGAGTCAGAAATGGTCAATATCACCATAACCTCCAACTATTTACCACCTCCACTTACAAACGAAGAAAGCATCATTCTTTACCTCATTTAAAAAGTCCAGGATTGGGGCTGGAGAGATGGCTAAACGGTTAAGAGCACCGACTGCTCTTGCAGAGGACTCAGGTTTTATTCCCAGCACCCACATGGCAGCTAAGAACCGTCTTTAACTCCAGTTCAAGGGGAATCCGACACACCCTCGTCTGACCTCCATGGCATTGGACAACACGGGTGCACCAACCTACATGCAGACAGTACACTCATACACATAAAAAAAGAAAAAAAAGTCCAGGATTGACTCAATTCCTGCTTTATCTGATTAGAGTTTCATAGTTCCAAATCACATTTTAAAGCACCACTTTATTTTCCTGTCTCCAGGTATTGTTTTCTCATCATATAGATGGTCAAATTGAATCTGGGAGAACAATGTACTTTCTTGCTCGTGATCTTCACACCAAAGAGCAAAATACTAGGACCAATATCTTTAGAGAAAGAACCAGGCTTTATTCTAGAATTCTAGAATAAATTATATATAAATAAATTATGGCTCAGCAAACAAATTATCAATAACTCCCAGAGATATTTCAGAGGAGAATTTTCAGTAATAAACTGTCCACTTGTTCTGTTTGACAATTGTATATTACTTGAGCAAATACTCCTGAAGTAGTCATCATTCAATTAGATGCTAAAGTCTAGGATATTTACCAAAGTTGCTCTCTCTTTGCTGATTAATGTTGATTAATATTGAATCTTCTTACCTCTTTGTCCAATGCTTCTTTCTCTGTGATTCTTTGTACAGAAAGAATGGTAAGAGGTGACTACTTCTTGTTCAAATATCCTACCTTGAGTAGTTCAAGTACTATCTATTATATATCTCCAAAAAAAGAGAAGGAAACTGACCCCAAAGCTGTCTAACTTAGACAAACTTTGTAGGTTATTCCCCTGCTTAAGTAGCTGTCTTAAGTTTGGTTTGAATTCATCTAACTACTGGAACAGGAGCATGTGGTGGAGGGGTGTAGTACTATGTGAGTTTACAGTTATTCTAGAACATGCTCTGGTAATTAGAGTCCAGTTACTTGAGCTAGGATGCTCAGCATGTCTATGAGTGAATGAGAATAGACTGTTCAGAGGTGGGGAGAGCATGGGCTTGCTTTGCACTTTTTGTCTTCAGGGTTCTTGGAGCTTTGGCATAGTGATCAAAATGGCATCATTTAAGCTGACCTCTTCTAATTTCATTTCTTTTTATATAGAAATGGGAATAATAGCATCATTGTGTAGCCACTGGGAAAATAAAGTCAATGAAGGTTAAAATGCACAGTCAAATGTCCGACACATGGTAATCATCATCAGAAAGTGTGGCATGCTGGAAAGAACAATGAGGGAACAAAGAATTCGGTCTTGAGTGATAGTTTAGCTTTCCCGGGCAGTCTTCTGTGCATTCATTTTTATTTTTATTTTTTTGTATGTGTATGAATGTACTGTCTGCATGTAGGTCTGTGCACCCGTGTCGTGCAATGCTGTGGAGGTCAGAAGAAGGTCTCAGATTCCCCTGGAACTGGAGTTCTCCTGGAATTGGAGTTTCAGATGGTTCTTAGCCGCCACGTGGGTGCTGCGGATTGAACCCGGGTCCTCTGCAAGAGCGGTCGGTGCTCTTAACCACTAGGCCATCTCTCCAGCCCCCCAAAAACCACCCATTTTTAATCAAAATTGTTTTAAGTCAGAAAGTTCATATTTAAAGATTTTTTCTTTATTTTATTTATTTCTGTATGTGTATGAATGTGCTGTCTGCATGCAGGTCTGTGCACCCGTGTCGTGCAACGCCGCGGAGGTCAGAACAGGGTGTCGGATTCCTCTGGAACTGGAGCTCTCCTGGAATTGGAGTTTCAGACCGTTCTCAGCCGCCATGTGGGTGATGTGGATCGAACCCAGGTCCTCTGTAAGAGCGGTCGGCGCTCTTAACCGCTAGGCCATCTCTCCATCCCAGAAAGTTCCTATTTTAAAGTAAATTAAGGGACTGGAGTTCGATCCCCAGCACCCACATGGCGGCTAATAACCGTCTGTAACTCCAATTCCAGGAGAATTCCAGTTCCAGGGGAATCCGAGACCCTCTTCTGACCTCTGCGGCATTGCACGACACGGGTGCACAGACCTGCATGCAGACAGTACATTCATACACATACAGAAATAAATAATAAAAAAATAAATAAATTAAATTAAACTTTCAGAAAAAATTCTTGTTTGGTTAGAGTATCTCAGGTTTGAGGCCACACTAGGGTATTTACTGAGGAAGTACCTGGAGGAGGGAGGGTGAGGATGAGAACAAACCAGACAAGTGTTCCAGGCTTTAAAGAAATGAAAAGATAAGGGAGCTGGAGAGATGGCTCAGCTGCTGAGAGCAATGGCTGCCTTTGCAGAGGATCTGGGTTGGCTGAGAACCATTCTTAGCTCCAGTTCCAGAGGGTTAGACACCCTCTTCTGACCTCTACCTACATGCAGGCATAGCATTCGTACACCAAAAAAAAGTAACAAATAAAATATTTTTTAGCCGTGCGTGGTGGCGCATGCACACCTGTCTCGAAAAGACAAAAAAAAATTTTTTTTTAGAGATTTTTTTTTTAGTTTAATTAATTTTATTATGTGTATGAGTGTACTGTCTGCATGTAGGTCTGTGCACCCGTGTTATGCGATGCCGCAGAGGTCAGAAGAGGGTGTCAGATTCCCCTGGAACTGGAGTCAAAGACAGTTCTCAGCCACCATGTGGGTGCTGGGGATGGAACCCTGGTCCTTTGCAAGAGAAGTTGGCGCTCTTAACTGCTAGGCCACCTCTCCAGCCCCCCAAAATATTTTTTAAAATTGGAAGNTTGACAATTGTATATTACTTGAGCAAATACTCCTGAAGTCGTCATCATTCAATTAGATGCTAAAGTCTAGGATATTTACCAAAGTTGCTCTCTCTTTGCTGATTAATGTTGATTAATATTGAATCTTTCTTACTACTCTCTTGTCCAATGCTTTCTTTCTCTGTGATTCTTTGTACAGAAAGAATGGTAAGAGGTGACTACTTCTTGTTCAAATATCCTACCTTGAGTAGTTCAAGTACTATCTATTATATATCTCCAAAAAAAGAGAAGGAAACTGACCCCAAAGCTGTCTAACTTAGGCAAACTTTGTAGGTTATTCCCCTGCTTAAGTAGCTGTCTTAAGTTTGGTTTGAATTCATCTAACTACTGGAACAGGAGCATGTGGTGGAGGGGTGTAGTACTATGTGAGTTTACAGTTATTCTAGAACATGCTCTGGTAATTAGAGTCCAGTTACTTGAGCTAGGATGCTCAGCATGTCTATGAGTGAATGAGAATAGACTGTTCAGAGGTGGGGAGAGCATGGGCTTGCTTTGCACTTTTTGTCTTCAGGGTTCTTGGAGCTTTGGCATAGTGATCAAAATGGCATCATTTAAGCTGACCTCTTCTAATTTCATTTCTTTTTATATAGAAATGGGAATAATAGCATCATTGTGTAGCCACTGGGAAAATAAAGTCAATGAAGGTTAAAATGCACAGTCAAATGTCCGACACATGGTAATCATCATCAGAAAGTGTGGCATGCTGGAAAGAACAATGAGGGAACAAAGAATTCGGTCTTGAGTGATAGTTTAGCTTTCCCGGGCAGTCTTCTGTGCATTCATTTTTATTTTTATTTTTTTGTTATGTGTATGAATGTTACGTCCTGCATGTAGGTCTGTGCCACCCGTGTCGTGCAATGCTGTGGAGGTGTCAGAAGAAGTTCTCAGATTCCCCTGGAACTGGAGTTCTCCTGGAATTGGAGTTACAGAACTGTTCTTATGCTGCCATGTGGGTGCTGGGGGATCGAACCCAGTCCTCTGCCAGAGCAGTCGGTGCTCTCAACCACTAGGCTATCCTCCCCAGTGTGCATTTTTATAATAAACAATGAGAATGAAATTTATAATAAACAATGAGATTTCTTTTGTATTCTGAGTTCAATAATTATGTTGTTTGAATATATATATATATATATTTTTTTTTTCTCATGTGTCCTCTTTCCAACCAAATCAGTACTGAGATGGGATGGTGTCTATTGATTTAGACTACTTGAATAGATTCTCTAATTGTAAATACCATTTACCTCTGCTTTTTGTACATCATCTTTCTGGCAGTGTGGGGACATGTGGCTTCTAGGAGAGGATGATTGTCAGTTGATGACTGTGTTACTGTCTAGGACACAGACATTTGCATAGGTTATGCTCTCCTTTACCAGTGTTGTATGTTTCTGCGACACTGTTGTGGGGAGATATGAACAACCCAGAGAGATCAAAGTAAGGCTATCACCAATACGTGGTACTTGGCAAAGTGATGAGTTTTATTGGGGCTACTTACAGGAGTGTGGGTGAGGGGTTACAGGAACAGAAATGACTCAAAGAAAGCTGCATCACCAAAATCCCTTCTCAGCACTGGTGATGGCTTATGGAAGCTGGAAACCTGGAATGCACTGCACAACTTGTGGGCAGCTGGACTGATAGAATGTGAGAAAGGAGAGCCATAAGCTGTATCAGGGAATGCCACAAACCTTTTAAAGTGGCTAAGTGGCCCTAAATTGGCAGGCTGGTCTTGCCCGAGCCTTATCAACTGGTCACTCCCCAAACAGAAGGAGACTGTTTATGGAGCCAACCTGTCTCTTTTAGTGCCCCAAATAACTTGCCTGCCCTGCCCGAGAAAATAATCTTAGAAAGAGACCTTCAATCACCCAAGGACACCAGACCCTGGGACCAAGTACATTCCTGAAACTGTAGTCAGTAGACTTTATAAGAAACCTAACCTCTCTTCATTAGCTGCAGATGCCTTCTGCCTGCCAAAAGGTTTCTGCACTCCAATGGGATGCTGTATTAGTCACTTTTCTGTTGCTGTGATAAAACCACCATGAGCAAGGGAACTTATAAAAGGAAGAGTTTATTTGAGCTTACAATTGACAGTTCCAGGAATCAGAGTCCATTGTGGTGGGAAGCATGTGGCTGGGCTGGACAGCAAGCCGAGGGGTCACATCTCTCAATGAGGAGGCAAAGAGCAGAGAGGAACTCTGAGACTGCAAGGCTTGTTAAACTCACTAAGCCTGCCCCCAGTGACATACTTCCTCCAGCATGGCCACACCTTCTAAGACCTCCAAGAACAGTGCCACCAACTGGAGACAAAATGTCTGAATACTTAAAGCCTATGGGGGGACACTCTCATTCAAACCACCACAGATGCCTTGGCAAAGAACACCTTCCTTGCCTGTGCAGGTCGGGCTCTGGTTCTTATCTCTTAACTCTAAACTCCTTCCTTTTCTCCTTTCCAAAAATTTAACATGGACAAGTTGGAGAGTGTTTCTTTCAGACAGCTCAGGTGATCTAAGCGGTAGTTGGGGTTGTCTGAGAGTGTTCTCCAGCAGTCCCTATTGCTTATATATGCTTGGGGAGGGAGGAACCTAGTGAATCTGGTCAGTTTCAGGGACTTCATGAAGCCTTTGAGTTGTTTAAGTCCCGAGTTTAACTACTCCCCTTTAGAATATCTTGTGTCTTCATGAGCTTCCCTGCAGGATGTTTTGCCTACCTTTAGAACATCCTGTGTTTTAATGAGTTTACTTTCAAGATAGAAGGTTCTATTTAGGAGGAAATTGACACAGAAGATGTATAATGTAAAAAACAAAAGCATTAGAATGAACAATAACTACGTAATCACTTAATTCAATAAGCTCATTTTTGTATAGTCTCATTTTTTTTTAAAGGAAGGGTTTATTTTTACTTATGGTTTGAGGAGACACAATCCATCATGGTGTGAAAGTCATAGAAGTAGGTGGCACCATGCAGCAGGAAAGTGCACCTAGGGCCCCTCACTTCTGCATACCTTGCTGGAGCAGGAAGCACATGAAAAGGGGCTCTTGACACTCCTTTTTCACTTTTATTGTTCAGTCTAGCATCCAGTTGGTGGGATGCTGCTGCTGTCCACATTCAGGGCAGCTCTTCCTCTCTCAGTTAATCCACTGAAAATTCCATTACAGACATAACTAAAGGCATGCTCCACTAATGTCCTAGGTATGCTTTTAATCCAATCAAGTCAGCAGCCTAAATTAATCACCAAATGTCCACCACTTACTAACTAGACACCAGAGAATGGCACTTTGAACTATATTATCCCTCTGGCCCTTAATGTGGCACTTGTGGGTCATAATTAAAAATGGATTTAGTTCATCACTAAAAGTGCTCCAATTCTTAATATTTCTAAAATTGATAGAAGTACAAGTTCAAGGTCTGTTCTGAGAAAGAAGGCAATCTCTTAATTGTGAGTTCTTGAATAAAATAAATATACTGCCAACATACAATGGGTCAGAGTAGACATTTCTATTCCTAAAGAGAAGGGAATAACTAGGAAAGATCAAACCAGGGCAAGATGGAAACCTAGCAGGGTCAATGCCAAAGCCTGCTGCTCCGTATCTGTGACCTGGGGCTATTGATCCACCACCTTGACTCCAATGGGCTTGGGTAACCTGCCCTTCTCGTGGTGCTATTGGGTGCAGCAACTGTGGCTTCTCTCTTGGGATGGTTCCACTTGATGTCTGTAGCTTTCCTCCAATATCCCAGGGGGCCCAATTATAACTTGGGTTTCACCTACATGTACAGATTTATCAGGAGGTTCATAAAGAAATCTCACCATCCTGCATGTTGATTGGGCTCAATGGCTTTCTGAAACCTGGGTGAGAGCCTCCTTGCCCCTCATTCCTGCAAAACCAGTGCAATGTGGACTTCACAATGTTCTGCTGCTAGCTTGAGAAAGCCCAGCCACCTTTGGGCCACAGCTGTAGCAAACTGTTTCTTTGTAGCTGAACCTGGGAAAATGCTTTAAAGATGGCTGGGCTCAAGCAGGGTGTTCTGTTGGCTCTGCACTGCCCCCTCAGGCAGGTACCGTCTTTTCAAGTTAATTTATATTTCTTTTTTTTTATTTTTATTTTATTTTTTTGCTCAACTGTTTATTGATGCTTTGCTTGCATTTCATACATCATTTTCCAATTCAGTTCAGGCATATCTCCCCTTCCCTCACCCCCACCCCACCCCAACTGAGACATGCATTCTGCCATGACTGTCCTGCATATCTCTCTCAGTTTTTTTCTTTTCATTTAGCTATAAGTGATAATCCATGAGTACAAGCATCCATTAGTATATAAATAATTGCAGGCTGTTGTGCCCAAACACCCACAGCCCCACCTTCCAGCGGGGGGTGAGGGGTTGTATTTCAATCAGGTTAATCAAAATGGAGTCCAGACTACATTTGCTGTAGTTTCACCCTTCACCCCAATCGCAGCCCTTACATTCTACCACGCCCCCTCTTCGCAGATTATTCCCTGGGCTTAGAAAAGGGGCACACAGATGGATGAGAAGCAAACCAGTCCACTCTCTCTGGAGCTGATGTCTTGGATTCTGGTCAATTCTGGCTGTTCCTTTCATGGCTGACAGTCTGTCCAGGATAACCTTTCGATCCTACTAATGAAGCAACAAGCAAATATATGGTATTTAACTGCATACTAATTGTTATGTGTAATTATTTGTTATAGACATATATGTTTAGATGGAGATGTTGATCCACGAACTACATTTTTTCCTGTTAATATGACGGGGTCCTTACTGTGGCATTAGATACTCCTAACCTGTAAGAAGAAGCTTGTGGCATTAGGCATGGGTCCATCCTCTCAGGAGAGGGCCAATAGCGCAATTAGATTATTGGATATACAAGGATATGGCTGCCTCTGCTGCACATATTTCCAGGCAGGTGATGGTGTAGCTGGTGTTGGCTCTTCTCGGAGACCTGTATTTGCTCTATTGGTTTAGTGGCTGCCTTTGGTAACCACTCTTCTCTGGTATTCAGAGGCCATCTGTACAGCTATGCATGTGTGGTTTCAATGCATTTTTTCCCATGTTAACATCAGGTCTTCAGGCAGCACGGGCCTTATCGCCTCTCTCTCTCTGGCAGGTTACCCAGTTTAGATGGCAACGGGAGGCCTTTACCTTTTTGGGACCTTAGATCCCCTGGCCAACATCTTCCCTGGTGGAATAATCCACTTGTCATGATTCAGAGCTCTGTATTGATATAATTTGCTTAAGCGCATAGTTTAAGGACTTTAGTGTTATATTAGAGGTTGTGGAGAAAGGGGAACACTCATTCCATTTCTGGTGAGAGATGTGAACTTGTACAAGCCACTATTGGAAATCAGTGATAGGAGAACCCTTTAGAGACTCAAAAACGAGCCTCCCCATATTACCCATACATCACAACTCCTCAGCACTTACGCGTAATACCCACAAGACTCATCTACTGCAAAAGAATACATGCACAGCTATTTCATGCAGCTCTTCATTTCACAATTAGCAAAAAGCTGGGAACCCAGCCCGGTTGCCCTTCAACTGTACGAGATGGATAAGAAAAACGTGGTACATGATATACAATGGAGTTCTATTGCAGCCGTAAAGAAGGGACACATCATGAATTTGCAGATTAAATGGGATGGAAGCTGAAGACATATTTACAGTGAAGTAATACAGTCCAGAAAAAACAAACAAAAAAACAAATGGTTCCCTCATATGTGTGGATGCTAGTACCAATAACCCAAGATTATAAAATTTCTCATGGACGGGGTGCAAGTAAAAGAAACAACAACAGAAGACCTGCATCAGAAAAATGGACTGAAATTGGTGAATTGAAAGGAGGTGGTGGGTGGGAAGACCACGGGTGTATATTCGATTAAATGCTCATTTAATTGACATGACGTTCAAACAAGTGCCAAGTTTGCCTAGAACACTGTCTACAGATACATAGTGTTTTTTGGACTTAGTAAAAGTAAATTATGTGTATACTTAAAACAACATTGGTTTTACAGACTTCTGATAAAAAACGTAATGCATCCGAGTTAAATGGAAGATATAATTCACTGTGATGTAAACAACTATTTATAGTGGGTCCTTGATGAAACTTACCTTCTAGGGCCACAAAGGTTTTTGATTATGAGAGACTTCTTGCCTCCCCCCCCCCAGAACAAGGAGAAATATGACGATGATGGGGTTGCTCTCCAACTGTAAATTGGAGACAACTATTATAGAGGTAATCTCTTATAAAACTGGTAAAACTGCCTTCTTTAATTGACTAATAGACATAGAACTGTGAAAAGGATTACTCTCTGTTCAGAATCAAGTTAATTTATATTTCTACAAGTTTGAGCCTTTGAAAGCTGGGATCCTGCCCTCAAAGCAACTTTCCTAGTACTCTAGTGCAAAGTGTGAAGTTCCTATTTAATTGCTTTTATCTCTTTAACAATTGAAGCTGCTTTGTATTCATTCTAGTTTTAATTTTAACCAGGTTCAGGCTCCTTTCCTTGTCCAAGTGCACATTTTTAATAATTTCTTCTCATTTTCATTATAACTTGACCAAGAAAGCTAAGCAGTAACCATACCACAACCTAGATGTGATGCTGTCTTGACATTTCCTCTGTCCAACAACTTAGTCCATTACTTTTTAATTCAGCTTTCATCAAAATTTCAGGATATAAACAAAATACATTCAGGTTCTTTACCAGAATGAAACAAGAATTCTAGTCTAGTCCAACTCTGATAGAGTCTTGATTCCCTTCTGAAATCATGAGCATGGCTTCCATTGTCTATATTTCTATCAGCATTAGGGGATTGGATAATTAGGCCTATTCTAGGGATTCTCTAGTCTCCTGCTCCAAGCTCTTCCATATTCCCCCCATAAACCAATTCCAAAGGCTTATAAACTATGTAGTCAAGTTTATTGCAACAACAGATATTCAGCACCTATTTTTCATTTGCCACTTTTCTTGTCGCTGTTAAAAAATTCTTGGCAGGAGAAAGAGGAGTCAGTGCTGCACCTGGGGAATAGGTGAGCACAGTAGTTGAGCTACACTAAGGGTATCCCATTGAGAATAGCTGTAGCTACACCCAAGCACAAAGCAGGCACATGCTCAGAAGGGAAGTGACCTGATTGTTACCTCTGGGTTTCTGGAGAACCTCCAGAGCAGAAAGGGAAGAGCCAGCTGAACCTCCCAATATATAACCAAAAGTGAAAACTGGAAACCTAGCACAAGCAGCCCTCCATAACCAAGGAGAAGACAACAAACACACCTGTAGGAAACAAGCAAAGTAAACCTTCAACACAGCTATGAAACATTTGAGATTCACACCAGAATACAAACAACAAAACAAACCCACATGCCAAAAACACAAAGAAAAAATAACATCATGGGAAAAGCACATTAAAAAACTCAACCAAATACTACCAGTCCTATAGAAGATCCCTACAATAAGATCTCCCTGGAAGGAACCCAGGACACAGATCTCAGAAGAACAATAATAGACATAATCAAAGAAATCAAAGAACCAATCAGAGAACAAAAGGGAGAGAATAAAAAATTCAGGAAGGACCTAGAGGGAGAGAATGACAAACTCTGGAAGGAAGTAGAAACACTGAAAAGATCCCATGCTGAAATGAAAAAGGAAACCAACCAGCGAAGCAAGGAGCTATAAGAAGAGAATGATGATCAAGGATTTCCCAAGACCACCTGAAGCACAGGTAGGAGCTGGGTGTTCAGCTAGGTGGATTGTTTGATTTTATTTCATTGTCTCTGGCCCAATTGGCTTGTGTGGCTGTGGGGGTGGGGTTGTCCTCCCAGCTGGTATAAAATGTGGGTTTGTGTGAGTCTTGAGATAGGGGATTTCCCAAGACCACCTGAAGCACAGGTACCAGGGCATGGGCTAAATAGCAACCTGCCCCCCCCCACAACTGGGATTGCTGAAGGAGTGTCCAAGTGGATTCTTTGGAGAACCTTCAGAACAGAAAGGGAAAAGTGAGTTAGACTTCCAATAGAAAGCCTAAAGCTTAGACAAGTCAACACTCCATAAGCAAAGAGAAAAGGAGAAAAACAAATCAATCAAACAAACAATGAAGGCATCTGAAGGAGGCAAACAAAGCAAGCCTTCAATACAGTGAAGAGGCATTTGGGATTCACATTGGAATATAGGCAAAGAGAAACCCATATGCCAGAGACACGAAGAAGACACAACACGGGAAAGGTGCAGGATAATTCCACACCAAGCTCTACCAACCCTGTGGAAGATTCCTACAGTTGGATCCCCCTGGGGATGGCCCAGGACACAGATATTAGAGGCACAATCGTGAACATACTTAAAGAAGTACAAAATTGGGGTCGCAGGGGAGACGCCATAACGCGCCAGGCCAGGTACACAGCTCCACAGCTCTAGGCGGGGTCTGGCGGGGGGCAGCTGGGAGAGGGTCTCGCTCTGAACCCGTCTACGGGGTCCCCGGCCCAGAGGGACCGGGGCACGGGCTAGATCAAGGCACCACAATACTCCCCCCCCTCCCCCTCCCCCCCACCCCTCCCGCACCAAGTGAATTGCTAAGACTCCAAGTGGTCTTCCTTTTTGGAGAACTTCCAGAACAGAAAGAGAGAGACTAAACTTAGGCTTCCAACATCCAACTAAAATACACAAAATTAAAAAGAAAACTGAATAGCAAGCCAACATAAAAAAAAAACAAAAATAAAAACATAAATAACAACAAATCAAAAAAAGGGGCATCAGGATAGGAGGCAACGAAAAAAAATAAAACAAGCTAAATAGTAAAAGTGTTTGTGACTTGAACCACAAAAGGGAAATCCATATGCAGGGACCCGACGAAGGGACAACATGGGAAAGGCAACAGGATACTCCCACACCAGGCCCCTACAAACCTGGAGGAGATAGCCCAATGGATCCCCTTGGAGGAGACCAAAGGAACAGAGCTTAGACGCAATAATTGCAGACCTACGCAGAGAAATTAAAGAAAATAATAGAGGAAGTCATGGAACTAAAGAGGAGGAATGAAAAACTCAAAAGGGACCTCCAGATGGGATACATGACAAACTTCGGCAAGAACTAAGGAACTGAATGACAACTCCAGAAAGGAACTAGAGGGAGAAAAAAAAACCAAACTCCGAAGGAAGTAGAAACACTGAAAAAAAGGAGCAACCAAGGAAAGAAAGGAGAACCAAGAAGAGATGCGAGCACAAAGAAGCAGATTGAGGAGCTCAAAAAAGGAAATGGACTGTACCAAGAACAGAGGAGAACCAAAGGAGCAAGAACTAAAAGGAATTAGAACACCGATCAATCAAGAACAAAGAAAGGAAAAAGCCTCAGAAGTAGAATAGAGGAAGCAGAACAACAGAATACAGAGCCGGAAGAAACACAGAGCAATTAAAAAGAGCTCAAATAAAGTATGAAAAATTAAAATACACAAAAAGTGGAACCACCAGGAACACATGGGACACTATGGAAAGAAAAACCTCCGCATCCATGGAATAGAGGAAAGGAGAAGAATCTCAAGAGAATGTATTGGCTCAGATCTTAACAACACGAATAATAGTGAAAATTTCCCCAACTAAAAATAGACAAGCCCATACAAATACACAGAAGCACTAGGACCCCAAATAGACAAGATCAGGAAACAGAAACACCCACGCCATATGATAGTTAAAATGCTAGATGCCAAAACAAAGGACAAAATTCTGGGGCCACAAAAGAAAAACAAGTTCACATGACAAAGGAAACCCTCGAATTACAACTGACTTTCTCGCCTCCACACCCATGAAGCAAGAAGGAACATGGATGCAAAGCATTCCCTGTGTTAAGGGACTATGGTATGCCAACCAGAATACTTTACCCAGCAAAAAATGATTGACTAGCTGAAGGAGAAAGAAAAATCTTCCTGACTATAAAACCAAGATGATGATAACATGCTCTGGAAAACAATTCTTCAAACAATACTTGATGCAATTCAAAGGGCAGACGAGAGAGCAACAAATTCCTCAACAACACTAGGAAAAGAAAATAATAAAACATAGCCATAGGAGCAAAATCAAAGGCTAGAAGTTAGAGCCAAATGGATAATGCAGTCGAAAGGAAGCAACATCCCATCTTTCAATTGTAAACCTAAATTTAATGGTAGAACTCCCCAATCAAAGCATAGACTGGGAGAATGGATTTAGGAAACACAACACCCATCTATCTGCTGTCTACAAGCAAAACCCAATCTCAATTTCAAGGATAGAGCACCAACTTAAGTGAAGCGGATGGGATAAATATCCAAGCACATGGTCCCAAAAAGCAAAGGAGTTGGCATTCTAATATCAGGACAAAATAGACTCGACACAGCACAAAGAAATCAAAAGAGACAAAGAGGGCCATTACATCCTTATTAAAGGAACAATTTGACGATGAAGTTTTACAATCATAAATATATATGCACCAAACACGGTGCACCAAACTTATAAAGACAGTTCTCCAGATCTAAGGTACAGATTACCCCCAGCACCTAATATTGGGGGAACTTCAATACCCAATTTAGTCCTCTAGACAGATCAACACGGACAAGGCTATAAAGAACAGAGAGACATCTGAACTAATGACCACAATACACCAAATGGACCTCACCCAGAAGATCTACCGATATTTCACCCAAACACCAGAGAATACGCTTTCTACTCAGCACCTCATGGAACATTCTCACCAATAGGGACCATATACTGGGACACAGGAACAAACCTCAACAATATAAAAAGATTGAATAATCTCATGCATTCCTACACACCACAGTGCAATAAAAACCTCAATAATTCCACACCGTGAAAATAACCCTACACACAAGCTACTAACACATGGAGATAAATCAACATCTCTCCTGAATAATGAGTGGGTCAAGGAAGGAACTATAAAAAAGAAATAAAAGCATTTCCGGGAATGAATGACAATGAATAAAACAACACAGTAACAAATCTATGGGACACTCTATAAAGCAATCTTAAGAGGGAAATTTATAGCTCTAAGTGCCACATTAAACAAACAGAAAGACGCACAAGTGAATGATCTACACTGCCAGCTAAAATACTTGAGTGCAGACAACAAATGAACCCTAAACTGAGCAGACAGAGAAGGCTAATAAACAAAAATAGAGGCCAGAGATCAATGAAATAGAAACAAGCAAAAAAAACCATAACAAAAATCAATGGAATCCAAAAGTTGGTTCGTTGAGAGAATAAACAAGCATAGGTGCAGACCTCTAGCCCAGTTAAACAAAAGAAAGAGGGGAACAACTCCAAATCAATAGACTCTGTGATGTGAAAGGGGAATATCACCAACAACACTTGAAAAGTCAGACAATCATAGGGACTACTTCAAAAAACTTATTATTCTACTCAAGTTGAAAAACTAGAAGAAATGGATGATTGATATTGACAATCTTGGGAATCACCAAAGCTCAACCAAGGAAGGATGGACAGCCTAAACAGACCAAGTCGCTACAGGACAGGATAATCTGAGATGTTAAGTAATAGCTTCCCAACCAAAAAAGGCCAGGCCCCGATGGATTCACCGCGGACCAGAATCTATAAAAATATTCGTTAAAAGACTTACAACCATTACTCTAAATTGTTTAGAAGGTACAAACGGAGGGAATTCTCCAAATTCCTTCTATGAAGCCCAGCATTACGCTACTACCAAACCCAGGGAAAGATACAACCAAAAAAGGAGAACTATAGACCCCATCTCCTAATGACACAGTGCCAAAATTCTAACCAGGATTCTGGCAAATCTCATACAGACTCACATCAAGAAAATCATCCACATGACCCAAGTGACTTTTTTTTTTATACCAGACCTGCAGGGATGGTTAAATACGAAAATTCAATAAACATCATCAAACATATCAATGGACTGAAGGACAAAAAACCACACCATCATCTCAATGATGCGGAGACAGCCTTTGACACCATCCAGCACCCCTTTCATGCTTAAAAGTCCTGGCGGAATTGGTCTGGAGGAATCCTTCCTCAATGTAATCAAAGCCATATCAGAAAAACCACAGCCACATATCACTACCTAAATGGGGAAATGGACCGAAGCATTGCCCTTAAAGTTAGAAACTCGGCCGGGCTGCCCCCTGTCACCCACTCCTCTTCAATATAGTGCCACGAACCCTACGCTAGGAGCAATAAGGCAAGAAAAGGGAATTAAGGAGTTCTAATTGGAAAAAGAGGAAGTCAAGCTATCCCTTTTTGCTGATGCTACTGCTTGTCTACCTAAGGGGGCTAAGAACTCCACCATAAAACTCCAATAGAAACGATCAGAGCTTGGTCAAAGTGGCCAGGATACAAAAAAACCTAGAAAAAATCAGTAGCCTTTCTGTCACACCAACAACAAGCAACTTGAGAGAAGGACTCAAGGAGATCTTCCCACCACAAGCCTACGAAAAAACAAAATACTAGCCGAAACAAAACCTAACCAAAGACACCAAGAGATCTCTACAACAAAATTTTAAACTCCTGACGAAAAGGAATTGAGAGAAGACATCGAAGACGGACAAAACTTCCCATGCTCATGGATGGGAAACAATCTATAGTAAAACTGTCATCCTCCCAAACTAGTGTACAGATTTAATGCGATCCCACTCAGAATCCCCAAGAGTTTTTCTTCACAGGCCTGGAAAAAACAAATCTCAATTCATTTGGAAAAAAAAAGACCCCGACTAGCCAAGCAACCTGAGTGAAAGGAAAGAGCAATACAGGGGGGGTCGCTTCGGAACCCCAACATTCAAATTATACTACAGGGGCTATAGTCATAAAGAAGCCTGTAATGGCACAAAAACAGCCAGTGACAATGGAATAAAACTGGAGGATCCAAACCTGAGCTCAACAATTTCAGCCAACCTCATATTTGACAAGGGGTGCCAATGAAGACACAAATGGAAGAAAGTACAGCTCTTCAGCAAGTGTGTGCTGGCAAGAAAAATGGAATCATCCCACTTGTAGAAGAATGAAATTAAACCCCTACCTCTCCACCTTGTACAAAGTCGATCCAGATGGACCAAAGACCTCACGTGAAACCACCCAAACTCTGGAGGTGCATAGAAGAGAAGCTGGCACGCAGACTACAAGACATAGGTGTAGGAAAAGATTCCAAATTAGACAGCAGCTGCACAAGAAATAAGATCGACATTGGGACAAAATGGGACTCATTTAACTTCAACAAGCTTCTGTACATCAAGGAAGCAATACAAGGAAGTGAGAGACAGACCCACAGAGTGGGAAGGAAAGGAACCTTCACAGCAGATACCATCTGGACATAAGCATTAATTTCCAGGTATATACAACGCTACTCAAAAAACCAAAAAGCAAAGAAAGAAACGAAGGAAAACAAAATGAATCATTCAAAAATGGAGCAAAGTCTGACTTAGAGACTTCACAGGAGAGGGAGGAGATTATAGATGGCCGAGTAAGAAACATCTTAAGAAGTTTAACATCTCTGATAATTAGGAATGCAAATTAAATACCACTCTGAGCATCATACTTACTCCAATTAAGACTGGCTATGGATCAGGAACACGAATGATACCAATGCTGGAGCTGGAAAGGTTGTGGGGAAAGGGGAACACTCATCCATTGCTGGTGGGAATGTAAACTGTACAGCCACTGTGGAAAGCGTGTGGGAGAACCCTTAGAAAGACTCAAAATGCCTTTCCTTTGACCCAGTCATACACTCTCCTGTTATATACCCACAAGACACAATTACTGCAAAGATACATGCAGCGATGTTTATTGCAGCTCTGTCACAATAGCAAAAAGCTGGAACCAGCCAGGTGCCCTTCAACTGATGAGTGGATAGAGAATGTGGTACATGAGATGACTGAATACTATGCTGAAGTAAAGAGGGACAACATCATGAACTTTGCAGGTAAATGGATGGACTGGAAGAATTTGTAAGTGAAGTAACACAGTCCCAGAACAACAACACAACAAATGGTGTCCTCATATGTGGTGCTAGTACCAACAACCCAGATATAATATTTCTCATGGAGAGGGTGCATAGTAAAAGAACAACCGAAAGACTGCCTCAGAAATGGCGAATGGTGTGAATTGGAAAGGGGGGATGGTGGGAGAGAGAGGGCACGGATGTATATTCGATTAAGGCTATTTAATTGACGTGAGCTCAGCAAGTACCCAGTTTCGCCTAGAAACTGTCTACAGGACACATGGGTTTTAGGACTTAGAAAGGAAACGTGTTTTATAAACAACATTGGTTTACAGAATCTGATAAAATGGTAATGCATCTGAATTAAAGGAGATTATAATTCGCTGTGCCCACATTTGCTTACATAAAATCTGTAAGAGCAAGAACTTTGGGATGACACCATACAATATTTCTTAATTTCCTGTTGTACGAGTCTCTCACCTTGTCGCCATTTTCCTCTTAAGTGATTTAACGTAAAAATTAAGTTTGCTTCCCAAGTAATCATATATAGTCACCCAAAACAACATGGGTGAATTTGTGATGAAATCTGTGCCTTGACTCCACCCTATATCATGTATAATAAAACTGTCTTCGGCGAGACTCCTACGCTAAAAAAAAAGGGGGGGATACAGAAACATGAAACCTTTTCATCAAACCCTTGCAATTCATCTTAAAATACTATGGGAAAAGATTTGTTTGTTCCAACAGGACAAAAACGTCACCAACTTAACAAGATGAGAAAGAAAAGATTACAGGTTTGCATTGAGTAGGATGTACCAAAAAGTGGCACGGAGAAGGCTGACCCGTCTGAACATTCAAAGGAAGGAAAAGCCTCAGATTGCCATAAACATCGAACCCCTCTGTGGATCCTACATGTACAACTAGTATAATGGTCCTAATGAAACTACCTTCTAGGTGCCACAAGTTCTGATATGAGAGACTTTCTTGCCTTTCCCCCCATAGAACAAGGAGAATATGACGATGATGGGGTCGTTCCCCAACTGTAAATTGGAGACAACTATTGAAGGTAATCTCTTATAAAACCGTGAAACTGTTAGAACTGCTTTCTTAATTGACTACTAGACATGGGCACTGTGGAAGGGATTGCTCTCTGTTCAGAACCAAATAACACTAAAGTCCATAGGGTATGCACTCAGGCAAAATATATTAATACAGGAGCTCTGAACATCAGCAATGGATGTTTCTACCAGGGATGTTGGCTAGGGATCCAAGGCCCCACAAAGGTAAGGCGGCTCCTTGCCTCTAAGTTGGGATACCTGCAGGAGGAGAGGCAATGAGACCCTGCTGCCGAAGACTGACGTTAACATGGGAGGAGTGGGATGTATTTGAGACCACACATGCAAGTGAACAGATGGCCTCTGGAATGCCAGAGAGTGTTACCAAAGGCCACTAAACCAATGGGGCAAATGGGTCTCCCCTGAGTTCAAGCAAGAACTCCACAGTCAGCACCAGCTACACCTCACCTGCTGGAAATACTGTGCAGCAGAGGCAGACAGTGCCTGAACTTCGTATATCCCAAATCTAATTGGCTATTGGCTCTCTCCTTGGAGAGGAATAACCATGGCTGATGCCACAGCTTACATCCTCTACAGTTAGGAGATGTTATAAGCCACAGTAAGACCCTGTCATATTTAACAGGGGGGAAATTGTATTTCATGGATTACATTCCATCCAAAGCTCTGTCTGTGCTAAAGTAACCTACCATAAACTATTAGTGCTGCTTAAATACCTATATATCTATTGCTGTTCTTCATTAGTAGGATCGAAAGGTTATCCTGGACAAACTGTCAGCCCATGAAGGAAACAGCCAGAATTGACCAGAGTCCAAGTCAAAGCTCCAGAGAGAGTGGACTGTTTTACCTCTCCTCCACCTGTGCCCCTTTTCTAAGCCTTGGAACAACTTGCGGGAAGAGGGGGCGTGGTAGAATGTAAGGGCTGCGATTGGGGTGAATGGTGAAACTACAGCAATGTAGTCTGGACCACTTATTTGATCAACTTGATTGAACAAAACAACCTGTCACCCCCCACTGGATGGTGGGGCTGTAGTGGTTTGGGCACAAAGCCTGCAGATAGGTTTTGCATGAAGATGCTTTGTACTCATGGATTATCACTTATAGCTAAAAATGAAAAAAAAAAAACTGAGAGAAGATGCAGGACAGTTATGGCAGCAGAATGCATGATCTGGGATGGGGTGGGGGTGTGGGGGGAGGGAAAGGGAAATAAGACCTGACTGAATTGGAAAAAAAAAAAATGGTATGAAATTCAAAAGCATTCACATAAAAACTAATTATCGAAAAAAAAAGAAGTGTACTGGCTTTGGTTTTGTATATTAAGCCTTAATTATGTTGAGGTTTGCTCCATCCAGTACAATTTGTTGAGGAATTCTTATCATGAAGACATGTTGGATTTGTCAAAGAGATTTTCTGCATCTTTGTGATCTTTATGACACTTTTTCTTTAATATAGTTTTTAGAATGTATTACATTTATTGACCCGCTATTTGAAACTATTCCGTATCGGTGAAATAAATCAAACTTGATCATGGTGAATTATCCTTTTAATTGTGATTCTCTGAGGTTAGAAATATTTTTGAGAATTTTTGCATCAGTTTTCATACAGTATGACCTGAAGTTTTCTTCTTTGACTGTCTCGTTATGTGTTTTTTTGCTACAAAGTAACTCTTGCTTTATAGAAAGAATATCAGAATTTTCAATCTTTCGATAGTTTTAAATATTTTTAATGAATTTTTGTGAAAAAAAAAGAAGTACAAATATAAAGAGCAAATCAAAGAATTAAGAAAAGAGAATGAAAAACTCAGGAAGGACCTTAAAGAAGAGTGAGAATGACAAACTCCAGAGGAAGTGGATACACTGAAAAAGATCCCTGTTGAAAAAATAAGGAAACCAACCAGCGAAAGCAACAGAGCTTCAGGAAGAGATTAGAGAAGCTCTCAAGGAAATGGAAATACTAAAGAAATCAGAAGAGGAAATGAAAAGGAATCAAACACTCACAATCAAGAGGAAGAAGGAATGGAAAAAGCCTCAGAAGCAGAATGGAGAAGCAGAACAAAGAATATCAGACCTGGAAGATACACAGAACACCTAAAAACCTCAAGTAAAGATTATGAAAAATTTAAAACACACAAAAGTGGAACAACCAGGAAAACTGTGGGACACTATGAAAAGATCAAAAACTCTGCATTATAGGAGTAGAGGAAGGAGAAGAATACACCCAAGAGAATGGTATTGATCAGATTTCAACAGAATAATAGATGAAAATTTCCCCAAACTAAAAAAAGACAACCAATACAAATACAAGAAGCACCTAGAACTCCAAACAACACATATCAGAAAAGAAACTCTCCATGGCATATCATAGTTAAAATGCTAGATTCCAAAAAAAAAGACAAATTCTAAAAAGCCACACAAGAAAAAGAAGTTACCTACAAGAGGAAACCTATCAGATTAAACTGAATTCTCAGTGCAAACTATGAAGCAAGGAAGAACGTGGAGCAAAAGCATTCCCAGTGTTAAAGGACTATAGATGCCAAACCCAGGTTTTATTATACCAGCAAAAATATTGATTCTAGTTGAAGGAGAAAAAAATCTTTTCATGACATAAAAAGAAAAAAAAAACAGTCCAGAGAAAAAACCAACCCTTCAGAGAATACTTGAAGAAATTCAAAGACAGAAGAAAGGAGCAAGCAACATTCTCCAGGCACCTAGAAGAGAAATCAATAAAAGCATAAACTGCAGAAGTAGAAACCTAAACGAAAAATGCAAATGGATAATAAGGTGAAAGTGAAGACAAACTATCGGTCAATAAAACTTAAATATTAATGGACTAAAAAAATTAAGACTAAACTCCCCAATCAAAAGATATAGACTGAGATAATGGATTAGGAAACAGAATCCCTCATATGCCGTCTTACCAGAAACCACATCTTACCTTCAAGGACAGGCACCACCTTAAAGTGAAAGGATGGAAAAAATATTCCAAGCAAATGGTACCAAAAAGAAAGCAGGTGTTGCTATTTTAATATCAGACAAAATAGACTTCAAAGTAAAAGAAATCAAAAGAGACAAAGAAGGCCATTACATTTTTATCAAAGGAACAATTCACCAAGAAGATTTCACAATTCTACAGAACATTTAAAGACTTGCAACCACTACTACTCCAAACTGTTCAGAAAGATACAAACAGAGGGAAATATCCCAAATTCCTTCTATGAAGCCAACATCACCCTAATACTAAAACCAGGCAAAGATACAACCAAAAAAGAAAGTTATAGACAAATCTTATTAATGAACATAGATGCAATATAGTATTTGAAATGCTTGCTAGGACAATAGGCAAGAAAGGGAAATTAAAGGTGTGATAATTGGAAAAGTGGAAGTCAAATATATGATAGTTTACCTAAGGGATGTTAAAAATCTTCACCGGGAAACTTCTAGAAAAGATAAAGAGTTTCAGTAAAGTGGCGGGATACAAAATTAACCTATAAAAATCAGTGGCCTTTCTTTACACCAACAACAAGCAACTGAAGAAGGATTACAAGGAGACCTTCCCACTCACAATAGCCTCAAATACAAGAAGCACATACAACTCCAAATAGACAAAATCAGAAAAGAAATTCCCCACACCATATTATACTTAAAACACTAGCTCCCCAAATTTGACAAAGGGGCCAAGAAGACACAATGGAGGAAAGACAACATCTTGAGAGAATGTGTTGGAAAAACTGGATAACCACTTGTACAAGAATAAAATTAAATCCCTACCTTTCACCCTGTACAAAAATCAGCTCCAAGTGGATCCAAGACCTTAATGTGAAACCTGAAACTCTGAAGGTGATTGAGGAAAACATTGGCAGGAACCTGTAAGATACAGGCATAGGAAAAGATTTTCTAAACCAGACAGCAGCTGTGCAGGAAATAAAGTCAACAATTGACAAGTGGGACCTCATTTAACTCAAAAACTTCTGAACAGCAAAAAAAAAAAAATCAGTGAAGTGAAGAGAAAACCCACAGAGTGGGGGGAAACCTTCACTGCAGACACAACTGACAGAACATTAACTTCCAGAATATATAAACTACTCAAAAAACAAAGAAATGACTGACTCAAAGATGGAGTAAAGTGCTGAACAGAGACTTCACAAGTGAGGAAGTAAAGATGGCTGAGAAACATCTTAAAAAGTGTTCAACATCCCTAATAATTAAGGAAATGCAAATTAAAACCACTTTAAGATATCATCTCACTCAGATAAGACTGGCTAGGATCAAGAAAACAAATGATACCAAATGGTGGAGAGTTTGTGGGGAAAGGGGCACATTCATCCACTGCTGGTGGGAATGCAAACTCATACAACCACTATTGAAAGCAATGTGGAGAACCATTAAAATACTTAAAATGAGCCTACCACCTGAGCCAGTCATACCACTCCTGGGTATATACCAACAGACTCATCGTACCACAAATATACATGTACATGTGTGTTTATTGCAGCTCTCTTCACAATAGAAGAACTGGAACTAACCCAAATGCTCCTCAGCCAATGAGTGGATACAGAAAATGTGGTACATCTACACAATGGAGTTCTATGCAATGGTAAAGAAAGATGCCCTTATGAACTTTGCAGGTAAATAGATAAACTAGAAGACATTATGGTAAGTGAAGTAACACAGTCCCTGGTTTGAAAAACTTTGAAGAGATTCAGAAGGGGATACAGGACATGTATAGCAGACTGCACGAACTCAGGAAGGTTGGGCAGTATAGAGTGGGAAAGGAATCTGGAGTGAACTGAGAAGCAATGCATGAAATGCATAAAAATTTAATAAAAATATTTGAAACAAACTTGGCAAAGCCACTTCAAAGGATAAAGATTCTTTTCTCTGCTCATAGTTTGAGGAGATAGAGGCCGTTTTAGCAGGGAAAGCTTTGTGGCAGGTGGCTCCACAGCAGTGGGAGTGTGTGGATGTGATTCTTCACCTCTTCTCCTCTGGGTGGAACAGAGAGGAGAGAGAACTATAGAGAGACAGAGATAGATAGATAGATAGATAGATAGATAGATAGATAGATAGATAGATAGACAGACAGAGATAGGGAGATAGACAGGGAGATAAACTTTCCTTTCTTGATAAACATAAACCCTCTCTTAAATCAATGACTGCTTTTGTTTTGGAGAGTAGAAGCTGTGCCATCATTAATGTGTGTGTATGATGTGCTCACTAAAAGCAAAACTAGAGATGAGAATTCAGATACAACGATTTATGTAGGAAGCATGCCTAAGAAAGACAAGTGAGTGGTAGAAGCACTAAGAGGGGGAAGGGAGTGATTTTGGATGAAGGCTTAGCTCCAGCTTCATCCCTCAGAGGACCTCTGCCATACTTTTCACACTTCCATACCAGATAGTCATTGGCTAACAGCCACTCTGCAGACATGGGGTGATGGATGGTGCTGTCATAATTCCCCTGTATTTCCAGTGTTTTGAGCAGATGGAGAAAGCATTTCCAATCATTTTGGGTCAGACTCAGTGATGCAGGCTGTTTTTGACTGGCATTTGAGGAATTCTGGGTAGAGAAATAACACTGTCTCTTAGTCTTCCTCTTAAACTTTCTTTATCTATATAGCATATCTTCATGATTATATCCTAACGAGAGTGGAGAGTTTAAAACCTTGAGCTCTATATTTGTCCTCTTATTAAAATTTGTAACTCTTCTCTTTTTACATTAAAATTTGACTTGGCCTCAATATATTCATGCTAGCTAATATCCTTAGGAGATGGAGATGAAGAGAATGTCCTTTGAGCTGACCTCAAGTCCTCTGGCTGCTATTCCTCTGGTTGCTGCCCCCACTCAGCTGATGATCATTCCTCACAATAGAGAAGGCTGTGTCAGATCTGACTTTCTGGGGAGGAAGGGGCACTGCTGCTATCTGAGGGCCTCTGTAAACAGAGGGATGAAGACTGGGCCACATAGCAGGTAGAACATGTCCTTTTAGGAGATTGTCTATGAGTTGCTTATATGCCTTACACAGTTTAAAAACTTTATAAACAAGTGTCAGAAAAAAAATAAATTATTTCATAACATGTGAAAGACCTTAAAATTATGTATCAAAAATTATGTATTAACACAAGTTTTTCCATAGTTAAGAAAAAAATCACCCCAAAAGTTAACCATTTCTAAGATTTAGCTTTATAACCCCATTCCTAAACATGCCCCTTTGTGCCCAGGTCCTTGTATATCTTCAGGGAAATTGTTCTGTAAAAATAAAAATATTTGATTGCCCTTTGAGAAACCAACCTTCTGTCCATTAAGGATGTGTGTCATCTTTGTTACGTTTCATCTTCTTGTGCCATCACATTCTGTGATACAGTACTAACCTGTGGATTAACACTCAGAACAGTGGAGACAATGAAAAAAAATGCAGTTATCAGGCTGGTTAGCACTGATTGTAGATGCACTCACAACACACACACACACATGCACAGGTGCATTGACACTCTCACTGAAACACATTCACAGAACACACACACACACACATACACGCACACACATGCACAGGTGCATTGACACTCTCACTGAAATACATTCACAGAACACACACACACACGCACGCACATGCACAGGTACATTGACACTCTCACTGAAACACATTCACAGAACACACACACACATACACGCACACACATGCACAGGTGCATTGACACTCTCACTGAAACACATTCACAGAATGCACACACACATACATGCACACACATGCACAGGTGCATTGACACTCTCACTGAAACACATTCACAGAACACACACACATACACGCACACACATGCACAGGTGCATTGACACTCTCACTGACACACATTCACAGAACACACACACACTCACACACATAGGTCCAGACATACACACTGACACATATGCATATATACCATAGACATACATTTACACACACAGAGAGACACAGATACACACATTTAAAGCATATTCTCAGATACTGTATGGGCCATGTAAGGAGGAAGAGATTCATTTTGCCAATTGCCCTATAATCTTCTTAGAATATTTCTTTCCATAATGTAGATGGTAATTTGTCTTTTTTTTTTTTTTTGGTAATTTGTCTTTTATAGAGAGAATTGTGATTGCTTCTGCTGATCCTTAGCCACCACACCCTGTCTTTGAAATTTGTGGCCTATAAACATAGACTATTAGTTCAACCAAACACTTTTATCTTTCTCGCCATAATTGTATCTATATTTCTAAGTCTCCTTGCTGTTAGTTTGTGGCCATTTCTGGGCTGGAGAGATGGCACACTGGTTAGGAGCCCTTGATGCTCCTGCAGGGGACCTGGGCTTGGTTCCCAACACCCACATTGTATAACTAGTTCCTGGGGATCCATCATTTTCTTCCAACCTCTATAGGCACCAGGCATACATGTGGTAAATATACATACATATAGGGGAACATTAATACACATAAGATAAAAATAAGAAAAAATCTTTTAAAAATGATGTCCAATTGACTTGGTTTTTGGCCAAAGAATTGTGGGCCAAAGTGGTATGTGCTACTCTTGGGTTTCATCTCCAGAACATTCTCTTCCATGAAATTCTCTATCCATTTTTATTTCCCACTTACCATTTGAATTTCCCACATTCAAATGGTAAGTGGGAAATAAAGTATCCTCAAAAGACAGAAAGGGAAGAACTTTCATAATCTTGGGTTCCTTAATGACTACACAAAATGTCATCTTTTTTTTTTTTTTTTTTTTTGCCAGTAGCAACTGAATTGAAATCAGCAGAAAACCGAATTGGATATTAGGTCACCGTGATCCAAGAGATTTTCTAACAGTAGCCAATATCTTCCTGCAACATCCCTGTATTTGAAATAAGAAATGGTCTTACTTTGGCCACACATTTCTTAATGGCTCTTTCAGTATACAATTACATGTAAAGCTTCATTAAGTTCTTAGTTCTCTTGGGTTGGTATGTGTTCAGGCCTAGAGATGCAGAAAAGAAGGTTATCCATACAGATATGTGATTTCATAGCCAATATTTCTCATGGACACTGGACATAGTAAAATCTGATCTCACTTTTCTTTTTAAAAATTTTTATTATTATTATTACAGTCTTTTCGAGAAAGGGTCTCCCTGTAGCCCCAGCTGCCCTGGAACTCACTCTGTAGACCAGGCTAGCCTTGAACTCACAAAGATTCACCTGCCTCTGCCTCCCGAGTGCTAGGATTAAAGGCGTGCTCCACCACACCCGGCTTGTTTATTATTTTTATTTTATGTGTGTCTCCTGCCTGTAAGTAGGTGCACTCATATTATGGAGGTCAAATGAGGACATTGGGTCTCCTGGAACTGGAGTTAAAGATGGTTGCTAGCCCCCATGTGGATGCTGGGAATCGAACCCAGGTCCTCTGCAAGGGCAGCCAGTGCTCTTAACCACTGAGTCATCTCTCCAGCCCCCCACTGTTTTCTACAGTGTGAACTTTTTTTTTTATTTCGATAAGTAGCATTGCCTTAATAGCCACACATTTTCTCATGTAGTTGCTGAGACAATACCTCTGACTGAATATTTTCAGTATTCCTCATCTTTCTCTCTTCTTTCCATTTCCTCAACCACAGCACAGACCCTTATTACTTCTTATTTGGTTTGTTGGCCTGGCCTTGTGACTCTATCTTCTTCCAGACTCTTTAACATCTTTTTTGCCAGATTAATCTCTTCAAAGCTCAGTTCTGATTATATCATTTCTTTATTCAAAAATCTTCAATAGTTCCTCACTGCTGTCCAAAAAATATTCCATTATTTTTCAGCAAAGCAGACAAGATGCTCCTGACTTGATTCCAACCCAGATCTCCAGCCTTATCGCTCACTGGTCTTTACATCACCTGTTGTCCAGCCAAGCTGGCCTGCTCATCATTCCCCAAATGTGCACTCTGTTCTCCTTCCTCACCTCTCACCCTCTTTAAATGACTTCTATTACTTCATAATTTCCCCTGTGTTCATTGCTGCCTGGCAAATCCCTGCCTTCTCAAGGTCAGATCAAATACCTCCATGAAATTCTGTTTTGTTCTCCTCAAGAAGGGATTCCCATAACACTGCACGTACCTTCTTTCTAGTACCTGTGACATTTTACTATGATGTGTAGAGGTAATGAATTATAGTGGATTTGGTGTCAGGTAACTTAGCGTTGAGTCTGAATTCTTCCTTTTATTACTTCTGTGTGATTTGGGTGAAAATTATTTTGCTTCTCCAAGCTTTGATTTTTTCTCTTGCATTAAATAAGAGCAAACAGTTCCACATAACTCAGAAGGCTACTTTAAATATAAAATGAGAAGAAATGCAAAAAAGTGTTACAATATCAGTTTATGTTAGTTTATATCTGATCTGCATATCAAATTCCCTCAATCTGGAAAGCATGTTTTATTCATTTTAATGTGTGTGTCCTTTGTTTTATTTAAGGTTTTATATATAGCATGTAATAGAATATTCGTTGGATGACTAAATAGTTTAACACAATAAATAACATTGAAAAGAAAAGGTTAGTAGTTATCCTATGTTTAGACCCCACATGAACACTGACCTCTTTAGTACAATCTTCCCTTTTGTACTTAAAATTTCCCCTCAACATAGTTCCTTTCTCTAATCTCAGTGCTATAAAATTAAACTATTTGTTTGTGCTGATTGCCTTCAATATCTACAATCCAGTTTAGTTAAAATTTCTTTCATTTTCATCTTCAGTCTTTTGATGAACAAAGTTGTTTTCTTATTTGAGAATGGAACTATCTACGAAATTCTAGAAGTTTCACATTAAATTTTATAGTACTGTAACTTGGGGAATTTAGACCTCATCGTTCTTCTATTTCAAAGCAAACACAGGCAAGCACACGGCACACATGTACTCGAATAAAAAGAAAACAAAACGTGTTTTGTTTGTTTGCTTGTTTTGCTTGTTCTTATGAGCAAGAGACCTCATTTTTGCCCTGAAGGGTAGACTGACATGTGCAAGAAAACAGAGGATGTAATTCTGGGCTGATTATTCTAGTAGGAAGAAGAAATCACTGTTAGTTTCTGTGACTGGATGGCCAAGTGGGGAAGGAATGATGTTCAGGATCCTGTCTTTGGCCTGCAGAGAAAGCTAGAGTCAGTCTTCCAGTGGGTGATTTCAGAGGCAGCAAAGCATCAGGGAGTGATACAATCCCCTTCTTGGAAGAATCTGGCTGAAGGTTGTGCCATTTTTCGGAAAGTGTGGGTGATGCATCAGTAATGACAGACTGCTTGGAAAAAGAACTACGTGGAAAGCTCTTAATCCCCCTGAGTTTTGACAAAAGAGAATCCAGAGGGCAAAAGAAGACCTAGGCACTAATGTACAAGTTCCTTTTCACCCTGGTGTAGACAGAGCCATGTGCCTGGAATCCTTAAAGCAAATCTGATCCCATGGGGACTGCATGCATGTAGGTAAAATTTGTCCAGAATATTTTTGGTAGAGTGCTCCATCTTGACCTGAGGGAGAATATTTCATGAGAAGCAGAAGAAAGGTGCAGAGAGGATTATCAGGAGCTGGGTGCATCAGAGAAGCCATGGGGGGGCGGGTAGCTCAGAGGGAAGTGCAGCACAGCTGTTCACACAGTGCTCTTTATTTTTAATTAATTTTTTAAAGTATATTATTATTATTACTGTTATTATTACTATTATCTTTTTGAGACAGAATCTTCCTTTAGCCTCAGCTGGCCTGGAACTTGCTATATACAACTCACAGATATCCACCTGCCTCTGCTTCCCAAGTGCTGGGATTAAAGGCACATGCCCCCATGTGTGGCTTATTATTTTTATTTTATGTGTAAGAGTGTATTGCCTGCATGTAGGCAGGTTCATTTGAGTTGTACAATGCCCAAGGATGTCAGAAGAGGGCGTTGGATCCCCTAGAAGTAGAGTCACAGACAGTTGTTAGCCACCATGTGGGTGCAGGGAGTTGAAAACAGGTCCTCTGCAAGAGTAGTGTTCTTTTATTTATTTATTTTATTATTTTTTATGTGTATGAGTGTACTTTCTGCATGTAGGTTGGTGCACCCGTGCCGCGCAATGCTGTGGAGGTGAGAAGAAGGCATCGGATTCCCCTGGAATTAAAGACAGTTCTTAGCCGCCATGTGGGTGCTGGGAATAGAACCCGGGTACTCTGCAAGAGCAGTAGGTGCTCTTAACCACTGAGCCCTCTCTCCAGTCCAAGAGTAGTGTTCTTAACTGTTGAGTCACCTCTCCGGGCCCATGGTATTCTTTGAAATGATCACCATTGCCCTTGAGCACTGAAGCTGAAAGATAGGAGCTTGTTATAACTGCAGATTTTTTGTTGTTGTCTATACTGATGAAAAAGGTGGTGGTGATAGACTGGGTAATCCAATATGGAAATACAATCTCTGTCTGTCTGTCTGTCTGTGTCTGTCTCTGTCTCTGTCTCTGTCTCTCTTGTTTATTCATTTGTACATTTCTGGAAGAAGTCACTCTGTTTCTCTTTGGTCTTATTTTCTTGATTCTATGTCTTTCTTACTCTTTAGACACTTGCTAGTCTTTTGTTGCTGTTTCTAGAGGCCAAATTTATTTACATAAAAGCAAAAGCACTTTTGGTAGATTGACGAGGAATAACCACAGCCTCCTGTCTTTAAAAGGCCAAATGAATACAGATGTGGTGGTACACATTTGTAGTAACAGTAATTGAGGTGGGCCTACAACCCTGGGCTAATGGCAAAATCTTGTCTTTAAAAAAAATCTGAGTCTCTAATCCTAGCTACCTAGGCTGCTGAGGCAAGAGGATCACATCTTCAAGGCTTTCTTGGGCTAGAGTGGGTTCAAGGCCAAACACCTCAAAATAAAAAATCACAAAGAAGGCTGAGATATAGCTTAGTGGTAAAGCTCTGGCCTAGCCTGTTGGAGACCCTGGGTTGAATCCCCAGTTCCTTACATAAAACAGTGCAAAACAAAACAAAACATAAAAACCATTGTGTGTGTGTATGTGTGTGCTCATATGTATGAAATAGAAGGCCAAATGATATTTAACTTGATTAGCCTAATTCTTGGTCAAAGAGTACCAGATGAATTCTGGAATTGACCATTATTATTATAATTATTATTTTGAGAAACCCAGTGTTTGAGACTTTCTGCCTAACCCCAGTGTCTTCTTTAAGGAAGGCTTATGTTATGCAATTACACTTTCTTTTTTTTTTTTTTTTTGGTCTTTTTGAGACGGGGTCTCGCTGTAGCCCCAGCTGTCCTGGAACTCACTGTGTAGACCAGGCTGGCCTTGAACTCACAGAGATCCGCCTGCCTCTGCCTCCCGAGTGCTAGGATTAAAGGCGTGTGCCACCACACCTGGCCGCAATTACACTTTTTTTTTTTTTTTTGGTCTTTTCGAGAAAGGGTCTCCCTGTAGCTCCAGCTAGCCTGGAACTCACTCTGTAGACCAGGCTGGCCTTTAACTCACAGAAATCCGCCTGCCTCTGCCTCCCGAGTGCTAGGATTAAAGGCGTGCGCCACCACACCTGGCCGCAATTACACTTTCTTATGGTTTCTTGCAAGCAATTTTTAACTGCCTGGAGGGATTGCTCATCAGAAGAGCTGATAGGAAAGTGTTAAGGATGCCTTCACTACTGGAAAACATCCAGTGTGCCACCTTTTGGATTGAATTCTAAGCAATTCCAGACAATGACCTGAGGATGGGCCTAGAATTTGGATAATAATGCTAATTTTAAATACTATTGCCCTTAAAAAAATCCCCAAACCTTTTTAATACTAGGTTTACTTCTTTAATCCTTTATGAGATCCAGGACTTCAGCTTCTTGTCTGGGGAAGCTGTGTGCAAATTCCTTTTGGCCCCGGCACACCTACATGGTTAGCTTGAAGCACACATGAATTCAGTTATGTGAACTGAAAACAGACCTGAGTGAAGATATCTGCATCTCATCCCAGAACCTCCGCATCCAACAAGTCATCAGCGGGCTGTGTGGAATGAAAAGGTCTTCCAGCAACCCAGGCTCATCTCTGCCTAGTGATTTAATTTGAGAGTCCAGATCGTAAATTGGACTTAATGTCAAACAGCAACCAAGGCTGAGAACCCGCCTGCGTGTGCTGGGCTGCTGCAGGCTGACTAAACGGCAGGCATGCTGTCACGTCTAGGCCATCTGCTGTCAGTGTGAAGCTCCCTGTGGGAGGTCCAGGTTTTGAGCATCGAAGTAGTCTAGACAGGAGGTGACAAACATGTTGACCTTTGGGACGGGATTGATCCCTGGGATTTTTGACAGGAGGCCTTTCCAGAACCGAGTCTTGGGAGGAATAGTCTAGAAACTTCATCATTTGTGAGTGGAATTAAACCTGTGATCTGCTCCACCCAGATTCGAATGCCAAAGAGATTTTCTCCAAGTTGTTTTTTCAGAGCTAAAGGGCAATGTTTGTTTATTTCATAAGTTTTTCTGAAATGTTTGCAACAGGCTGTAGGAGCTGGAGAAGGTTGAGGGGAGAGGGAGAAAAGGGGAAAAGAACAAAGTGCTTTAAATGGCATTCTAACTCTGAGCCAGCCCTAGGGGCTTCAACGTCAGCATCTTTCTTTCTTTTTCTTCTGTCTCTTTCTTCTTCCCTCCCTCCCTTCCTTCTTCTCCCCTCCTACCTCCTTCTCTTTCTTTTCTTTCTTTCTTTCTTTCTTTCTTTCTTTCTTTCTTTCTTTCTTTCTTTCTTTCTTTCTTTCTCTCTCTCTCTCTCTCTATCTCTTTCTTTCTTTCTTTCTTTCTTTCTTTCTTTCTTTCTTTCTTTCTTTCTTTCTTTCTTTCTTTCTTTCTCTCTCTATCTCTCTTTCTTTCTTTCTTTCTTTCTTTCTTTCTTTCTTTCTTTCTTTCTTTCTTTCTTTCTTTCCACAAATCTTGCTGGATAGCTTAAGTTGGCCTCAAACAAGTGATCCTCCTGCCTCAGCCTCGGGAGAGCTGGGAATACACGTGCCACCATTCTGGGTCTATTTCATTTAAACTTCTTATAGTGTTCTACTGTTCTGAGGCTGTATTATCACCTTCAGTTTAAATAGGAAAATAAGAGGCTCACAGATAATCCAATTGTGTCCAAGACCAAACACCATCTAATTACCAACTTCATTTATTTCAATTTCAATTTTCATCAAAATCTTTTCCCAGGGTTTACTTTTCCTGCCAAAGTGAGGGCAATTTCATTTCTTCTTGGAACTCTAGCTGTTATATAAATGTTAAATAACATAAAATGAGCTTTCATTTTCCTAAAAATCTCATAATGTTAAGTAAAAGATTGTTATCTGATTATTCCTGAAGAACAGGCATTGTTTAGTGGAGATAAAAGAGGAATTTATCAAGAATATTCCATGGAGCACTGGCACCTAGACATTCTTTGTGCAAAAAATGTTTGTGGAACTTTCCATAAAATATCTGCTTTCTGGAGTGCCAGGAATTGGATTCACACTTCATTGAGACCCAGGATTCTCAAACATAATGGACCATGAACACGCCCTTTCCCACCACCCTGCACAACGATTAGTGTCATATGTGCCAAGTATTCTGTGGATCACAATTTGTAGACACTTGTCTTGCATAAGCTTTAATGGTACTAATGTTGCCCTGCATCTGGAAAGAAGTTTATTAACTTCATCCATGACAGTAGGGTCAATTATGAAGATTTTCAGTAACTTACTGTGGATACTCTGGCCTGTTAAAACACAAAGCCTTCAGGTCAATTTGAGTACTGTTTACAAGATGATAAAGATATTTCACACAAGTACAAGGCTGGAAATGAAGTCTTCTAAAATACAGGTATCATATACCTGTAGGCCCAAAGCATTTGCAGGGAAGGACCACCTTTCAATAACATACTGTTATTAAGCACAAAGATTAAAAACCCAAAGGCCATTTACCTTCTGCAGATAAAAAAAGTCCAAGTTGGGGCTGGAGAGATGGCCTAGCGGTTAAGAGCGCTGATTGCTCTTACAGAGGACCCGGGTTCGATCCCCAGCACCCACATGGCGGCCTAGAACCGTCTGAAACTCCAATTCCAGGAGAACTCCAGTTCCAGGGGAATCCGAGACCCTCTTCTGACCTCCGCGGCATTGCACGACACGGGTGCACAAACCTACATGCAGACAGTACATTTATACACATACAAAAAAAAAAACAAACAAACAAACAAAAAAAAAAACTTAAAAAAAAAAAAAGTCCAAGCCAAAATGTACTTTCTCTTTTTTTCTTTTACTTCCCTTGGCTTTCGTTTCTTCTCTCTTTCTTGTACCCTCTCCTCAACAGTGGGTCATAGCCGTAGCCCATGTCCTGAACAATTTTCCAGTCTAGGAACAGGTACAGCGATAACTCGATATCCAAAGTCTTTAGCTGTCTTAAAGATGAACTTTATATGTGTAAGCTTGGTCATCTTAAACTAAGATTCTCATTGAGATTAATTTGGGTTGGAGGAATAATAAAATTTTTCTGGTTGGAAATGAATTTCAGTCAGTATCTCATTCTATAAACTATCAACTAAAATTAGACCATTCCTTTAGTTATTTTTTATGGATTTGCTAATGTGTTTTATTTTATTTATTTTTTTAAGGTCCAAATAGAGAGAGTGCTTTATTCCAAAATGTCTGGTTATATAGACAGCATGACTCAACTCCCCGGGCCAAATCCTAAACCTTTTCGTCACTACATCCCACCCCATGGGTGTGTCCAGGGAGGTCCCATTGGTTTAGAATGCTACCCATCTTAACTAAATTGTCTCACATCTTTAAATTTTATTTAATTTAATTTTTCTAATTTTTCTGAGAGGCAGGGGAGCCCATGGGCAAGGCTAACAATACAAAGGAAACTGAGTTTTGAATAGCCAGCTGCTCAAGCCTGTTTTGAGTGCCAGGCAGTGGGGGGCAGGTCAGACCTGAAACTTTATTTTCACACTAAGGCCAATTAATATCCAAAAACCCAACCATGAAGTGAACCAATTGTCAAACATAAGCAATGAATGTAAATAACATTCATGTAAAACCAATTAGCAAGTATCTATGTTCAAATTTTGAACAACCCAAATCTTTAGTGTAGTATTAAAACATATTAGTCTCCAATTGGGCTAATGTATTTTAATACTACACTAAAATTTTTTTATTTGATTTAAAAAATAATTCTATCTATAGAGAAAAAGAGTTTTCAAAGCTAGTGGGAATTATATAAGCATATATACTACTTTGGTCGCCTCAAGATATTTTTTGATTTATTTTGTGATAATAAGACATTTCACATGGATTGCTTATTTGTTTAAAGGGAAATAATATGTGGTTTGAGAATTTTCTTTAAATGTATTGGGAAGCTTAAATTTTATTTCATTTGTTCTGATAAACAGAAAATTCAGTCTCTTAGCACTTGAAGAGTGAGGGCCTCTACAGGGTACATGAGGCAGCTTAGGTTGTCTGGGGGGTGGCTTTGTGAATATGCCACCCAGCACAGCTTGCATCTCAGGTAAGTTTAAAAGCCCCAGTTTGAAAGCATTTCACAACTTCAGGCAAGCAATAATGTTTCCTTAAGAATGGGTGCATTTTGTTTTTTCTTTTTCTTTCCTAGACCTACCTGATGGTGACTACCACAAATCTTTCCACCTGAACTCCTCTGATGCTTGCTTCAAACACTAGATCTTAAGGAAGTTGCCCTCCATTTTCAGGCATTTGTGCATGTAAATGCCAGAGGGATGACAGCCTTGAGTGTAGCTCCTCAGCAGTAGTCCACTGTTTTCCTGGGAGAGAAGTCTCCCATTGGCCTGGAACTCCATAAATAGGTTAGGCCGGCTATGGAACCCTGGGGATCTGCCTCTCTCTTCCACCTCAGTTAGGGATTACAGGAATGAACCATCAAGACAGGCTTGTGTTTTTGCTGATTTTTTTTTAAATGTGGGTTTGGTGGATTGAACTCAGCTCCTTGATTTGGAAGGCAAGCAGTTATTAAGCTATCTCTCCATACCAGAATAGGTATACTTTTATTTTTTATTATTATTTTTTTATAGAAAGGGTCTCCCTGCAGTCCCAGCTGTTCTGGAACTCCCTATGAAGACCAGGGTGGCCTAGAATTCACAGAGATCTGCTTGCCTCTGCCTTCCAAATGCTGGGACTAAAGGTGTGCACACAACACACCTGGCCCAGAATATATATATATATATATATAT
>VZQC01005170.1:54373-72056 GCA_009823505.1 Rhizomys pruinosus | reverse complement strand
TTTTTTTTTTTTTTGTTTTTTTTTATGTGTATGACTGTGTTTTCTGTGCATGTATGTAAATGCACCCATGCGTGCAATGCTCATGGAGGCCAGAAGAAGGTGTCAGGTTCCCTGGAACTGGAGTTACTGATGGTTGTTAGCCACCATGTGGGTGCTGAGAACCAAATTCAGGTCTTCTGCAAGAGCGGCCAGCTCTCTTAACCACTGAGCCTTCCCTCCGGCCTCCAGCTTTTCATTTAAACTTTAATAAAATTGCTCTTAAGCTTCCATTTGAGTTCTTTCTTAAACTCTTTTTTTGTGTGGGGGTTTTGTTGTTGTTTTGAGATAGGGTCTATGTCTCAAAATATGTAGACCAGGTTGACCTTGATCTCAGAGAGGTTCATTGAACCTGGAACTTGTTATGTAGACCAGGTTGACCTTGATCTCAGAGAGGTTACACTTGATCTCATGGTCTCTGCTTCCTAAGGGCTGGGATGAAAGGTGCATGCCACCACACCTGGTCTTTCAACCTCTTATTCATGAGACTAAACTCTAAGAGGGGATCCTGGTTTCCCCTTTAGCATCATCAGATGGCTTGGGATCAAATCCATTCCACTGGATCCTAACCCCATAACTTCAAGAAAGTTCCTTATCTTCTTTCAGCTCAGATCTCTTACTTGTACAATGGACTGAAAAATAAAAATAGCCATGTCATAAGCTTTACTGTGGGGCTTGGAGACTATGGATAAAGGCCAACAAAGAGTGTTTTCATATTTGTTCTCCTATTAATTTTATTATCAAATGCCTTTAATAGCTACCAGTACCTGGGCTCTTTGCTATGTATCATATATTTTGCGTCCCTGTGTATAAATAAACACAGCATTTTTACACATCAACTGTCCATCTGAATCAGTTATTCAACATATTTTGAAAACTGGCTGCTATGGACCAGGTACACTGATAGGCCTTGGAGATACAGCAATGAAAATGGAAATAAGACCCATCCATGTCTTCATGAGTCAAGCTGGGATAATCGATGCACACATCTAAAAATAGGTGATTGTACATAGCACTAAATGGTTTGAAGAAAATAAATCAGAAAACTCATTAGAATAAGCTACATTATCCAGCTAGGAAAGGCTTGAGGAAATGTTATTTAAACTAGATTTGGGTCAGAAGACAATGTGGTCTGTCAAGTGTTTGGGGAAGAGGAGCCGGGGACATAAGTGCCCAGGCCTTGAGGTGAGCAGGAACTTGGAGTGTTGGAGAATAGAAAGTGTGTGTGGCTGGGGCAGCATGAGCTGAGACAGCCAGATCACAGACAACCTTGAAGTTCATGGTAAGGGCTCTGGGCTTTGTTGTCCTGTACTACTACAGACACTACCATCAAGCTTGAGTATAAAAGTGATGCTGTGAGCTTTCTCTGGAAGAGGTGAATGCGTTGGTTGCTTCATTTTTTATTTTTATTTATTTATTTATTTACTTATTTTTATTTTTTTAATTTTTATTTATTCTTTTATGTGTATGAATGTACTGTCTGCATGCAGGTTTGTGCACCTGTGTCATGCAATGCCACAGAGGTCAGAAGAGGCCATCAGATTCCCCTGGAACTGGAGTTAAAGATGGTTCTCTGCCACCATGTGGGTGCTGGGGATCGAACCTGGGTCCTCTGCAAGAGCAGTCAGCCCTCTTAACTGCTAAGCCATCTCTCCAGCCCCCCATATTTATTTACTTTTTATGTGTATGAGTGTACTATCTGCATGTAGGTTGGTGCACCCGCGTTATGCAATGGCTCAGAGGTCAGAAGAGGGCATCGGATTCCCCTGGAACTGGTGTTAAAGACAGTTCTTAGGTGCCATGTGGGTGCTGGGAATTGAACCCGGGTCCTCTGTAAGAGCAGCTCTTAACCGCTGAGCCATCTCTCCAGTCCCCAAGTTGCTTCATTTTTAAAAAATCTTCATTTATGGGCTGGAGAGATGGCTCAGTGGTTAAGAGCACCAATTGCTCTTGCAGAGGACCTGGGTTCGATTCCGAGCACCTACATGGCAGCTAAGAACTGTCTTTAAGTCGGGTGTGGTGCTGTACACCTTTAATCCCAGCACTCAGGAGGCAGAGGCAGGCAGATCTCTGTGAGTTCAATGCCAGCCTGGTCTACAGAGTGAGTTCTAGTTCAGCTGGAGCTATGGGGAAACCCTGTCTTTAAAAAAAACTCCATTTATTTAAAAAAAATTTTTTTTCACCTTTGAATTTTCATATATACTTGGGGTTTTTTTTTACATGAGAAATTGTTTTATGTTTTCTCTTTCTCTAAATCTTTTGGGGGCACACAGCCACATAGAGTGTAGTTTGAGCATTTATTCAATAAATAAAGTGAAACTTCAAGAACATTCCATCCATGACCTGTATCAGAAGTAAGCTTCATCTGATGTTTCTAACCCATTTCCACTTTGATAAAACACAAAACATGCTGCCCTGCTAAAGGTTCTATGTCCTTGGGTGAGGAGAAAGGAAGTTTATTCGATTCTTAAACTTATTAGGGGAAAAGAACAGATTCCCTGTAATCTCACCAGCCAAGAAGAATTAGTTAAGGCTGGTTGTTCTTTCTGTACTTTGGATATGAAAAAGAGATGTGTACAATTCCCAGTGTAAGACTATTCTGATTGTTTTTGTACCACATCCTACTTCTGTTATTCTGAACACTGGTGATCTAACTCTATTATCTAACCACTAGATGTCTTGTCCCCTTGCCTCTGAGGGTTAGGTTCCGTCATTTTCTGTCCTTCATGCATTACCACACCTTTGGAAATAGAACTTTGCTTTTCTAGTAGTCTAGAATATTCTATCGCTACTCTGCTAAATAACCCAATGTCCCTTGGCCTTGCTTCCTCCCCAGTTCTTCACCAACTGCATGAAAAACTCAACAGCACAGAGCACAAGACGCAGCATGTCTAGCACTACTTGGTGAAGAGAAAAATATTGTAGAGTGTAGTGAGCTTCCCACGTCCTTAAATTCATTATGCAGGACACAGCATCTCCTTCTCTGTAAAGAAGCTAGCTTGTGGGAGGCTATGGGAGAATATCCACATTTCTGTCTTTTCAAAATTAGCAGTGATCCTTATTTCCATGTTTCCAAAGTCTCAGTACCCCATTTTATATTTCCTTGCTTGCTTGCTTGTTCTTTGCTTTATCAAACAACCAATGACCTTGAAGGACAAGGTTCAGATCACTGGGTCCCCCACCACACTCATGAATGAATGGGGCACATGAAGAAGTTGGGCACTTGTCTTTGGTGGAAACCAGGGATAAGATGTTTGGAAGCTGTGTTGAGCTGTGTTAGGTCAGCTAGTCTGTCAATCCAAAAAATGAAAATGGGTTTGCCAAGATGCATTCTGTGTGCCACAGCAGGCCATTTCCTTCCTCCCTCTCATTATTTCTTGACTCTTTCCTAGTCATTTTAAGGCAGAGATGCCTTTATAGTGCTTTCTGTTATAAGCGAGGCCAGGCCACCCATACACCATGTGCCAGCTAATTCTGGAAAGCAGACCTCATGCTACGGAAATTACTAAGGTCTGCCTTTCATCCTTTTGCTTGAGACTTGTTAACATGTTTCCCTTCTTCCCTATCCCAGGTGTGGATGACTTCAGAATCTCTGTCTACTCAGGAACCCAATGGCTGGAATCATTCAGCAGGGATGGGGAAAGGTGTTGGACATATTTGTAGAGTGGTGAGACTCACTTCCCAACTTGAACTTGAAAGGAATTCCTTGTGCTTTCTAGTTTCTCAGCTGTACATTGGTATTTTTAGAAAGAAAGTTCCACAGAGTAAGAACTACCCTTCAGTCATAAATTCCTCCATTAGGCCATCAACCTTGTGCATGAAAACTCCTAAACCGTTTGCCTGTAGCTAACTTCTTTCAACCTGGGCAATCTGAGTAAAAAGAGTGCTAGTTTATCACCTCTGTAGTCACCTACCACACTTTTCTGTGGACATTACTCATTCAGCTCTCAACTCTCAACTCTCACACACCAGAAGGAAAACATTCACAAGTCAGGTTCCAAGATGAAGCTGAGGACCTGCAACCACTCAGATCTGGTTTTCATTATAGCTAATTGAGATGAAGAGCCATGCAGAAAGAAGCCACTGAACAAAGTAATACCAGTTGATTGCTATCCTCAGGGTCTTCTGTCGATGGAGATAAAAATCTTAAAGAAATTCATTTTCTGAGTCCAAAATTAGCATGAAATGTTTGTGGCAAGCATAGAAGAAAAACATTTCTTTCTTTCTTTTTTTTTTTGTGACAGGGTCTTCCTTTGATGCCAGCTGGCCTGGAGCTCATTTTGTAGACCAAGCTGGCCTTGAACTCACAGAGTTATGCCTGCCTCTGCCTCCCGAGTGCTGGGACTAAAGGCATGCACCACCACGCCTGGCCTAAAATGGTTCTTACCTGCCATATGGGAACTGGTACAAATGATTGTTATCTGCCATGTAGGTGCTGGGAACCTGAGTCCTCTGCAAGAGTAGCTCATGCTGTTTGCCACTGAGCCATCTTTCCAGCCTTTTTTTTTTTTTTTTTTTTTTTTGAGACATCATCTCGTTGACGTCTTAGTAGCTGGCCTGGAACTCACTATGTAGACCAGACTGGCCTAGAACTCACATAGATTCACCTGCCTCTGCCTCCAAATGCTCTGACCAAAGGCCTGTGCCACTGTGGGTGCATACAGGCAGAAACGGCTCTTTCTATCTTGGGTAAGGCTCACATTCTAGTGGGGAACAAGGAGCTTGACAATAAACATTTATTACAGAAGAAAGCTTCAGTCAATAATAAATATTACCAAGGGCATAAAGCAACACATTTGAGACTGTGTGTATGTGTCTGTATACATTTGTGTTTAGGGAGACTCAGCTTGAATAAATGATACAGTTTGAGAAGTTTGTAGGACATTAAGGAGTTGGGCTGCTGACAGCCCAAGACACTCAAAGCAAGTACAAGAGGGACTCTGGTGATCCTCAGGATGATTAGCAGTGAGGCTGAATGAAGAATCCATTTCAGGAGTAGAGAACACTGTATAAAGTAACTTTTTAAAGTTAATTTTTATTGAAAGCATTTCACACAACATTACTTAATCAAATTTAGGTTCCTTCCCCCATCCATGCCCACCCCTAATGCCCCCACCCCCCACCAGAGCTCATGTATTCTGTTATACATGTTAAGTCCTGTCTTGCATCTTTTTCTCAGTCTTTTATAGCCTTTTCAATGCAGAAGTTTACTGTTTGGTCAGTTCTTTGAATAGGTTTTTCTCTTTCTTTTTTTGTTCCCTTTAATTTTATATTATTCCAAAATATGCATATATATACTCCAAACATAAATCAAAATTACACAGTCTGAAAATAAATTATACGTCAATTCCAAAACACATTTAGGGATTCACCTTTTTAACAGTAATGTTGCATGAAGGTAAAAAGAAGTATAACTTTACGTTCTATTTTTTTTTAGAATATGAATACATATCTTCCACCCATATATGGTAATTACAATATGTGAATACAAGTGGTAGGTCTATTCTAGAGCCCATTAAGAGATTCATATTATAATAACACAAGTTTTCAGATACAATGAAATATAATAAAGTTGCTCAGTTTGCCTGCTAACTGGGGATTTGGTGTTAGCATCCACCAATGAGGGAAACCATTCACCTTTTTTTTTTGGTCTGAGATTGTGTTACTTCACTTAGCATAATGGCTTCAAGTTCCATCCATTTACCTGCAAAACTCATGATGCCATCTTTCTTTACTGCTGCATAGAACTCACTGTGGGCTGGACTGGGCGTGGTGGTGCATGCCTTTAATCCCAGCACTCTGGAGGCAGAGGCAGGTGGATCTCTGTGAGTTCAAGGCCAGCCTGGTCTACAGAGTGAGCTCCAGGCCAGCTGGGACTAAAGGGAGACCCTGTCTCAAAAAAAAAATACAAAAAAAAGAGAACTCCACTGTGTAGATGTACCACATTTTTGTTATCTAGTCATCAAACTACATACACTTCAAGTTAAAGCTAATTAAACTAACCCTTCTCATTCTTGTCCTGTTGTGTGACTTGTGGCTTCAAGACCCATGGTGCTCCAGGAAAACCAGGTGAACATCCAAAGACCTTTGAAGGTTAGGGAAATTTTTAAAAAAGCTCTTTTTTTATTCATATTAACTTTCCATTATTTATAGATAATCCAAAAGCAGGCCCTCTTCAAGGTTGAGAAGCAATGAGACAGTCTCAAAAAGAGACCAAAGAACCTTATTTTTAATATGGTAACATGAATTGTTCACTTGGAAATAGAAAATTCAGTCTTTCTCTTCCTCATCAAAATATTTTTGAAAGAACATCATTGTTCTTTATTATTCAAATACAAACAGTGTAGTACAGACTTTCCTAACCTCTTAGGTTTCTATAACCTTATTCTAGCACTCTTTGTGAGTGCTTAGCAATATACTTGCCTCTGGTTGCAAAGCTTTTTAACTGTCTCTTCAGCTTTGCACAGTAGGTATTGAGGGCTCAGGAATCCTTAGCACATGAAAAGTGAAGATTTGGACAAAGGACACAGGGAAGACTCCAAGGACACTCTTATGAGTGTTAGGAAATCTTACTTGAGATGCTGCTAATTCTCCCACATTCCACTAGTATTCTGTTAGGATAAAAAATGGTTTTGTGGGATTGGATCGATGACTCAGCAGTTAAGAACAGTGACTTCTCTTGCAGAGGACTTGGGTTCAAATCCCAGAACCCACCTGTGAGGTAACTGCTATCTATAACTCAAATTCCAGGGGATTCAGTGCCTTCTTTTGGCTTCAGTGGGCATTGCATGACGCAGGTACACTTACATACATGTGAGCAACACACTCATAAAGTAAAATAAAAATAATAGAGAAAACATTTTTTCAAAAGAATGGATTTTGTGCTCATCCATATTTTAACTGAAGAAGCATTGGAAACTCAGTCCCATGTTACTCCAATCACTTATGCTGACAGTGAGCTTCCATTTCTTCACCCATTCAAGCATCCAAAGTCACTATGAAGGAAATGTTTCTACATTACATGTTGATTTTAGTGAGATGAACTATAGAGTTCCACTCATGCCAAACTTTTGTGATTCTATGGCAGGAGATAAGACTGTAACCAGAGTAAGAAAAATGACTTCTGTAGTCAGCCATTGAGGTTTGAGGGGTGTTTATTCCTGTACTATAGCTTGGACCATCTTAGTCTCAAAAGAAATATACTAGTTTCCCAACACAGATAGTGTAAGTCTTTGAATACTCATGATAATCATAATAATCATAATAATAGCTAATATTACTTGGTACTTTCTAGCTTCAGGCATTGTGCTTCGTAATTCATATACATGATCACATTTATTTCTCATAGCCATTTGAGGAGATATCAGTATAGTATTTGGTTATAGTTATGAGAAAACTGTGGCTCAACATTTGGGTGACTTGCTAAAGGTCCCACAGATGGCAAAGGACAGCTGAGTTGGATCTTGGTCATGGCTGAATCCAGAGTCCAGGCACTGCGTTGTCAGTCCTCTTTATCACTTTGAGTCTCAACCTTCTCGCGTGTAAAGCAAGGCTAGGAACAGGACTGCATGACACTTTCCCTCCATTCCACAGAGCTCTCAGGAAAGATGTGGATGGAGAAGAGGCTTCCTGTTTTCTCCTTTGCTTCCCAGAGTAATGCAGGAAGCACTTAACATTCCAGGAGGTGGGCACACCACTGCGGCATTGATACTGGACCTTTCTTGGATTGGTGCTCTCCAATGGAACACTTGATTCAATGTGGTCACCCACCCAGTCTCCAGAAAGGCTGCTGTGAACTGAAGGACCAGGAAAGAAGCTGTCCTCATGGTGCATTTACAGGAGGGCTCGAGAAACATGCATGATCTTGGTATTGTTCAGGACGGCTGGGCCTACGGGGACTGAAGAAGTCCATTTCCCCTGTGTTCTGAATGGGTACATGAGGCACTCCAGCAAATCTAGCCAACATCCTGTTTGGTTGGTTCATGAAACTGTAAGTGGGTGGCAGAATGCCATAACAAACCACAAACATCCACAGAAATAATGGTGCATAAGTGTTACTCAGATTGCTTAGATACTAGCTGCTTTTCCTGAAATAATCTGAAAAATACGTCACACTTGGACTTTTTAAAGCCCCAGGGGGAGAGGAGAGAGGCCACTATTTCCTCCACTAGCAACCTTGGTTTTTGTTTTTTAACAGCAATTTCCTCATAAAACTGGCCATTCCCATGGATCTCTCTCTCTCTCTCTCTCTCTCTCTCTCTCTCTCTCTCTCTCTCTCTCTCCCTTCCTTTCTTCCTGAACTCATTATATAGCTCAGGCTATCCTTGAACTTGTGACAACCCTCTTGCTTCAGAATTCCAAGTACTGGTATTACAGGCATGAGCTACTTCTCCTGACTCCATGGTTTTCTTTCATAATCTTACTATTTATACCTGAAGTTTGATCCACTTATAATATAAATGAATCAGTTCTCTGTAGCAGAAATTTTTGCTTTAGATCGAGTTGGAAGTAGGCAAAAGTATCCACCTCTCTGAAAAATGTCAAATGTGAGAGGAGAGAGAACAGAAAACAAGACTTGGGGATAAAGAGGGATTGAGAGAAAAGAAAGTGCAACATTCATTAATCCTGTGTCATAGTGATGGCAACACCGATATCTGTCCAAATGAGCCCTCTTTCTAGTTCTTTGGCAGAAGCAGCAGAACCACGAGCCAATGGAAATAAGCAGAAGAAGGGCCTTGACTGAGAAACAGCAAGAATTTCTTCTTTCTCCAAGCAGAGACGCAGGTGGCAGTTATTGCTGCTTTTACTGTCTCCATTGCTGCAGCTCTTAAGCTTTTTATCCTTTCCTATTCTTCACCTTCTGTTTTGAATTTTTTCAAGTTGTGATAGAATAGACATGAAATTCTGACCTCTGTAGACAGAGGCCAGGCTATGAAGCAGGACGAGCTTAGTGGAAGTGATAGAACTGTGTCAACTCTATTTCCGGTTCTTAGGGAGCCATGGAACCTCCGGGAGTGTCTAATGCATTTTTGGGCAAATCATGGGTCACAGGCTGCACAGGAGAAGGCCATCCCTAGAAGATAAACTGACAAAGGAGTGATGCATGAAGGAGTCAACATCCTTGCTGGGACCTTGTAGACAGAGGCTGCTTAATCCAGGCTCAGTTCACCATCAGTGAGGTCAGGTCTATCTTGTTACCATTCCACTGAACATTTCCTAAAGGACTATTTTAATTCTTAATTTTATAAGGACAAGATTGGGAGTATTAGTACAACACCCTAGACAACTAAGCAGCACAGGAACAAGCACGGCTGCCCCTCCAGCAGGCTGCTCCTTTTCAGGAGAGGCTAAGGGAAATATCTCCGCTGTACATTTGTATCCTCTTCCCCACAGAAGTCCTGTTCCAAATGTTTGTTTCCTAGTATTATGCAAATCTATGTTTCTTTACGGAACTAGTTGGTTCTTTGGTTTGAAGCATAGGCTTCAAATTAATTGCAGGAATTTTCTTAGTTTCTACTTAGACATTGTCAAAATACTTGCAGAACTTTTTTTCCAGACCGTACTAACATTTTGGTTCATGCACAACTCTGAGCACCATCTCAGACCATTTGTACATATTCTTTGGATCTTAAATTAACTGGCTCAAATAGTAGCCACTCAGAAAATGTGTGTTGAGTAGATAGATGTATTTCTGTGGATTAGGTTTTGGTTCCTGTACTTTACAACTCTGTGCAAATTAGAGTTTCTTAGCATCTAGCACTCTACTAATTTCATACTCTCAAGTGCCTCTAAAATATGGTCTTGTTTGAGTTCCCATAGGAAGGGTTTCTCTTTCCCTGGTTTTTGGTAGAAGGAAGATAATTTTTGAGCTGAGTCCTTATCAAGGGGCTTTGTGATGTTCAGATTTTGTGTAAACCCTCTTCTGGTACTTCTCATGTCACATAATAGAGGTCTAACCTGGACAACACAGTTGATTCTTCTATTGACTCTCTGAAGGTATATGAGTTAGTCTCTAATTCCTTCTAGAGAGAGTAGATCATGGAACCAGGCTGCCTGCTTCCTGAGTAACCAGCTCCAGACAAACTGAACAAGTGATAAGACTTCTTTGTGCCACATTTTTCTCATATGTAAAAACTGAATAGTATCAGTAACAACTAAAATTGTTTGAGACAGTTTCTCTTCTAAGTATCTTGCATATAAGAAGTTGCATGTGCACTGACAGTTCTATGAAGTAGGTTTTATGATTGTCTTCAGTTTATAGATAAGAAAATTGAAGTAGAGAAAGGTTAGGTACTTACTTCATCTAAGACTCAAAGTAGGGAAGTGATAGAGCTGGAATTCAAACCCACTGGGCTGGAGAGAGGGCTCAGCGGTAAAGAGCACTGTTGCTTTTGCTGAGGCCCCAGGTTCAGTTCCCAGGATCCACAGGGCAGCTAACAATCACCTGTAACTCCAATTCCAGGAGATCAGTGCCCTCTTCTGGCCTCCAGGGGCACCAGGCACACATGTAGTGCACTTAACACATATGGAAGCAAACATTCATAGACATAAGATAAAAAAAGTAAGTATAATCTTGGGGCTGGAGAGATAGCTCAGTGGTTAAGAGCACTGACTGCTTTTTTGGAGGACCCAGGTTCAATTGGTGGCTAAGAACTGTCTTTAATTCCAGTTCCAGGGAAATCCGACACCCTCTTCTGACTTCTGCAGCATTGCATGACACAGGTGCACATGCAGACAGTACATTCATACACATAAAAATAATAAAATAAAAAGTAAATATAATCTTATATATAAAAAAGATTTCAAAGGGACACAGCAAAAGTGGGCAAAGGGGAATAGAGGCATTTTGATTGTTAATAGTTTTTTTTTTCATTTTTTATTTATTTTTTTATGTGTATGTGTGTACTGTCTGCATGCAGGTCTGTGCACCCATGTCATGCAATGCCGTGGAGGTCAGAAGTGAGTGTTGGGTTCTCCTGGAACTGGAGTTAAAGATGGTTCTCAGCCACCATGTGGGTGCTGGGGATCAAACCCAGGTCCTCTGCAAGAACAGTCGGCGCCCTTAACCACTGGGCCATCTCTCCAGCCCCATTGATTGTTAATAGTTTTAATGGAGGATTAATTTCTGAGTAGGGTAGATGTAGATAAACATAGATCTTTTACATAAAAATGCTGGAAGTTAAAGGCTCTTGATTGAGACTAACTTTGAGAGGTCCACAGAGAGCAGGGCATGTAATAACAGCTAAGAAAGGAACAGGGTGCACTAGGAGGGTGGAGGAATCACACACCCTGTTCTGGATGTACCAGCCGTGACCACATGTTTCCCTGGCAGAAGTGCAGAGGCGTTAGAAATGGGAGTGGGCTTCCATCTCCGAATAAAAAATCCCTACCAGTTTTAATCTTCTATGTTTGCTGTTCCTGTAGGTAAGAAACATGTTTGAAATTCTAGCAGGAAAATAGTGAAAGTGACTTCTGCAGGGGAGAGTTAAATGATAGATAGCATCAAATAGATACAAAGATATGTCACTTGAGGTAAATGCAGAGAAGTATATCAAAGAGTTACAGGGTCCTTTCCATGTATTAGTAAAATGCATGTCTAGATCATACTATAACACATTACTGAAAAGATTGAGGCCTGGAAGATGACAAATACATACAAAAAACCTCCAGAATAAGTTATCTCAAGACTTGATTTAAGAACAGTAGACAAGGACATCAAATCTGTACAGAACATTGATTAAAAAGTTTCTTTTAGGAAGATGAGAGAGAATGTTGACAAATCTAAACCTTCCAAAAATCCATTTTCCTTTGTTTTTCTCTCATTTATACCTCAGATTTCTAGGTTATTTGAAAAGCAATTAAATTTTAAATTTTCATCTTATTTTGATAAGAGAAAGAACACTGAAAAAATAACCAAGCCCCACCCTTAACTGAGGAGCTGTTGGCAATTGGTGTCTGGGGGAAGGAACATCGATTTTTCAGCTGCAGCCCCTAATGGCCTTACACCAGCCACAGACAGACAGCACTAGTAGACTCCATGGAGCAGGGAAGGAAGATAAACTGACATGGAGTTGGGAGGGAAAGGTGGTGGAGTAGAAGAAGAGTAGGAGGGGAGGGAGTCCGGGTGGATTTTGTCACAGCATATTGTATTCATGTATGGAATTCACAAACAATAAAATTTTTTAATTTTTTAATTATTTTTTTAATTTCATTTTTTATTGATGCTTTGTGTATTTCATACATCATTTTCCAATTCAGTTCAGGCATATTTCCCTTTCCATTCCTCCCACCCCATCCCACCCCATCCCAGATCATGCATTCTGCCATAACTGTCCTGCATCTTTCTTTCAGTTTTTTTTTCATTTTTAACAAACAATAAATTTAAAGAAGGAACTGGCTTGGCATATAAATTTGCGAAGTAAAATTTTGCAAAATTGTAAAAGAGAACCCCCCCACACACAAATCTAAGAAATAAGCAGGAAAGAAAAACTTTAGTTTGGGAGACATAATGAGATGACAAATACTTTTTTTTTTTGCTATCTGACATCATCACAGCCCTTCTCAGGAGACCATGATCTCACTAGACAAACATTTCATCAAATGAATAGTTTCTGTGGTTCTTAGAGGACCATCAACCTACTTAACAAAACAGTTGGAGAGTTGGAAGGTCAAGGTGGCCATAACAAGGCTGAAGGTGAGCACAACCCTGTATCTGTTTGGAGCAAGCAGGCAGATGAGACCAGGGCTTTTACAACTTGGATATAAATGTGAATCGTCTGAGCATCTTGTTAAAATGTAGATTCTGGTTCAACTCCTCCTTTTGTCTGAGGAGCTGACCTCAGCAGACTAGAATTCTGCATTTTCAATAAATAGCCAGTGGTATAAGAGGTGCCAGTCTACAGACTGCTGAGCATAGCCAGAGTAGACCACATCATGATATGAGTGGTGCAACGGACACCACACAAACAGATCTGGTGGAAACGTAAGAGGTGTAGATGACTAGAAGTGATCACATACATGTTTACAGGTTCCAGATTGTCTGCACCTTTCAGACCAGGTGTAACCCCAATTGTTTCTGAAACCTATTATCAAATCCATAAGAAAATATTAATGGAGTAAACTGGGGGGCAAATGAAAAAGAAGCAGCGAGCAGATATGTTTAGTTAAATGTAATCAATTTAATATGGAAGAAAAACATGATTTGGGCAAAATGCCTGAGGAAACCACCAGGTAAATTATTTTCCTTAAATACCTGGTATGTGTCAGATATTGTTACAACATATGCAATTGTATCTAACTGAGCTTTGACAAAAATTCTATTAAGTAGGTATTTGGAGATAGAAATTGTGTCTTATACAAAGTAAAACTTTTCATAAGTCACTTGTCAGGAAAGTGGAAGAAAATCAACTTCAGAATTTAAGTTCAGATGCCTTGTATCCTTGTCCCTGCAGTCCACTGTCAGCGTGCTACTGGATGTACAGTCTGCCTTCTCTGACAGCCAACAGCTCCAGCAGGGCAGGCGAGCTGTTCCAATTTGGCTGCGTCTCCAACACCCACTAGATTTTTGTTTAAAATATAACGTACTGAAAAATAATTGTTGAGGAAATGATTGGTCATCCCCATTACCCAATTGTAAATTACTTGTTCTTTCTATTTATTACACTATGTAGAGTGTAAAATATGGAATAGACATATTTCCTTACCTGAACATTAGGTATGCTCTCAAACTCCAATATGAGGTTGGCAGGATGCTTTGCTTAATCAGTCTTCCACTGGTCACAAAGAGCCTTTTGAGATGGGTTTTCTTAATCTACCCAACCCCATGAAATTTAAATGCCACAGCTCTATTGTAAATATGCCGTGTTGTATGTATTTCTATGGGTTTTTATATATTTGTGATACACTGAGGGAGAATGTCCTCAATAGGCTCCAAGTATTCGGACATTTTGTCCCCAACTGGTGGTGTTGTTTTGGGAGGTTTTAGGAGGTGCAGTCTTGCTGGAGGAAGCATGTCACTGGGGATGGGCTTTTAAGAGTTCTTAAGCCTTGCCAGTTTCCAGTCACTCTCTGCTTCCTGTGCCTGCTTGAAAATGTGATCACTGGGCTTCCTGCTCTGGCCATGCCTTCTCCACCATTTTGGACTCTTTCCCCTGGAACCATAAGCTGAAATGAACTCTTCCTTGGTCATGGTGTTTTATCACAACAACAGAAAAGTAACTAAGTGGAAGTGTGTTATCCTGTGGGGCATGCGTGGATTGCAAAGGTGAATGTTATGAGTCAAAGTATAAAAAATATTTAGAGTTTTGTGTCCACTTAAAGTGATCTGACCATGCTGGAAAGACTGGCAACAATCTCCCCCATCCTGTCTTCCCTTCTTAAGTAACTGATTGCAAATATGTAGCTGAGCACATCACCAGTCAAGTAACAAACTACACCTCCCAAGCCCAGTGGTGCTGAGCTAAGTGGCTCCATGTCTTTGTTCCCTTTTGACCACTTGACTAAGCTAAAACTGAGAGAGAGAGAGAGATTAACCTGTATTTTGAAGGGTTTGGTATACACAGGTTAACCTAATTTTTATAGATACAAATACTATTTTCCTTATATTTTAAACGAGTAATCATTAGTATGCATGATGAATTTACATATACCCCATATACATTTTTCAGGATTTCTTCTTCCTCCATAATTTCAGGACTTCTATCCACTGCATAATTATAATGATTTGCATTAAATGCTTATGTAGAGGTGCAGACAGAAAAGCGTGATGACAATTTGCATGCTTAGCATACAAAATCTGATCACTACAGAAGGCCATTAACTTTTAATTTATGATTTGTAGCCTGTATATGTTGGATTTGGAATAAAGGGGCTTCTTAATTAGGAAAGGATCTTTGAATACTGGAGAAATCAGGAGATAGTTCAAAGATGGTGAAAGTGGAGGACAAATAAGATTTGATTAAGTCAGTGATGGATGGAAACAATTTGTTCTTCAGGTTCTTTTAGTGAAGAAAGAAAAGGAGAGGAAGGAAGTATTTGAGAATTCACTGTGGGTTACTATTGATTATCTGGGAAAAGAGGTATTAAGGTCAAAGTACCTGTCAAAAGAAGAGCTCAAAAAATAAGCCCTTGGGAGAATGGGTTCCTGCCAGTTAGGCTGGTGCTGTTCTGGATTGGCCATGTCCACTGGTTCAGGAAAACCTGGGAAACCTGTCACCTGCAGGCTTGGCCTGAGAGTCATTAGTCATTTGGCTTAAAAATACGGGGTAAGAGGTGACATCTGGAATTGGGCTTTCTTAAATTTCTGTGTATGTGTGTTGGGAATTCGATTGCACAGTCTTTTATAGTGGTAATCAGCAGAATGACTCACAATGAAGTATGAAACTGGGCAATAAAAGTGTAGACATCTTAGAGATTTGAAGAGAAATAACAAAACACACAAAAACAAGAACAGAGTTTGGTTGCCTTGTGAAGTTGGATCAAGAGAAACAATTTGACAGGATCCAGTGTTTTGCTTAATTTAAGGTTATCTAAATGTACAAATCTTTCTCCCAAGGCATGAGTTATGAAAAAACACAAAAATTGTTAAATATGCTGAATGGAGTGTTTGCACTGTAGGCCCAACTCACGTGTGACTCATTTGTCTCTACCTCCCTGTTGGCCAGACAAAGTGCCGTGTCCTAAGGACTGGAGCCTGCCTTCGTCTATGTCAGTCTTGGTGTTCTCTTTTGCTAAGGTTTTACTTCCTGGCCACTTTTGCAGCCAGGTGATCAGGTGACCTAGCTCTGATCAATAATCTATCATCATAAAATTGACTTGGGAGAATCCATAAAAGCTTTCCTTGCTGTAATAAAAATGCATAGAAGGGTGGCTAGAGAGATGGCTCAGCTGCTAAGAGTACTGGCTGCTCATGCTGATGTCTCCATTTAGAATCCCAGCACCCAGATGGTGGCTAATGACCACCTGTTACTCAGGTTCCAGTGGATTTGTCATCTTCTTCTGGCCTCTGTGAGCACTGGACTGGGTGCACTTACATACATGCAGGCAATACACTCATACATATAAAATAAAAAGAAATAAACCAAAAAATGTAAATGCATAAGAGGAGGCTGGAGAGACAGCTCTGCAGTTAAGAGCACTGGCTGCTCTTGCAGAAGACGTAGGTTTGATTTCCAGTGTCCATCTGGCATCTTCTTCTGTTCTCCATGGACATTGCATGCACAGCTGTGCTTATATAGCCACAGGTAAAAGACTCATATGCATAAACAAATAAATATAAAATTACAAAAATGCATAAGAGAAAATGTTTCCGTCACTCAATTTGCTTTGCTTTGGATACTGTTGTGAGGAGGTGCTGACTGGATCTGCACTGGTCAGGTTGTGATCTTGAGGTGACATCAAGAAGGGACAGTTTATGTAGTAAGACAGATGAAACGCAACCGTGCAAAAGCCTGTTTGGGGTTTTCATCTTTTGTTTAGATATTATTCTGTTCCTAAATTACAAAGGGACCAAAACCAAGATGCCATAGGTTTGATGTTGCACGAGGAACAGAACACAGCCTTCTAACAAGGAAAGTAAGAATATTCTTTTCTAGCCATCTGTGGTGGTGCATGCCTTTAATCCCAGCACTTAGGAGGCAGAGGCAGGCAGAGCTCTGTGAGTTCAAGGCCAGCCTGGTCTACATAGGGAGTTCCAGGACAGCTGGGGCTATAGGGAGGCCCTATCTCAAAAAGACCAAAAAATAAAAGAATATTCTTTTCTGATGGCGTGGCAGGCCAACTGGTGCTGAGTCCCTTACAGGTAAGTGATGTCAAAGGCACTGAGCACACCCTTCTGAAGCTCCATTGTGTTGAGCCACCTCGTGGTAGTCCTTTGCCACAAAACTTTTGCATGTTCTTGAAAGAAAGAAGAGATTAAAGAATCACACATATGTCTCCCTAGGGTACAGTGCTCCTGTCATCCCACCAGTTTATCAGCAAATGAAGGGATAGTGAAATCAAACTATCTAACTAATTGTGATGGTCTCAGCAATCTTTCCACATGTTATTAGCCTTTGGAATCTTGCCTAATTAAAATATCCTCATAGTTGTAGACTTTTGGAGCTGAGCTGCTGGCTACTTTTAGCAAACACCATTGCTAATGAATATCAACAGAAATTCAAGCAAAGATGGGTGGTTTATAAAGGGAGATCGAAGCCACTGGAGGTCACAGCCAAGACCTGTAGAGACTCATTTTATGTGTTGATAATGACATCGAAATGAAAAATTATTCATATAAATAGAGTTCTTTTATTTATTTATTTATTTATTTATTTATTTATTTTATTGGTGCTTTGTACATTTCATACATCATTTTCTAATTCAGATCAGGCATATTTCCCTTTCCCTTCCCCCCTACCCCCACCCCATCCCAGATCATGCATTTTGCCATAACTGTCCTGCATCTTTCTCTCAGTTTTTTTTTCACTTTTTAGCTATAAGTGATGATCCATGAGTACAAGCATCCTTCATATGAAACCAATTTACAGGCTGTTGTGCCCAAACCCCCACAGCCCCACCATCCAGCAGGGGGTGAGGGGTTGTATGTTCAATCAAGTTGATCAAATGAGTGTCCAGACTACATTGCTGTAGTTTCACCATTCACCCCAAT